>JAUYWI010022676.1:0-18800 GCA_034780595.1 Parotoplana pacifica
TATGCACGAGCCCGTAGGACGAGCGCCATAGAATGTTAATCGAGATGAATGCTATGAAGAGACATATCTATGCACGAATTATGTAGAGAATTTTATTTTTTACTAATCTGAGGAGAATCTGCATTTCTATTATTACCGTTTCAAAAGATTTGATTTGTTTTCTATCGAAATCCATTAACAAATTTTAACAAATATTCACTGAGTGATAAAGTAAAATATTAGTTCACTCAGTGGAATAAAATAGATTATCATAGAAATAATGAAGTCATAAACATCGCATTGTGGTGTTCATTCAATCCGGAGGCCGATGTGACCCGTCTAACTGCTTCAATTAACAAAGTTTAAATTTTGGTCATGATGGCGTCATAGGCCCTTAGCTCGACCATTGTTTTTTTACAAATAAAATGTTGTCACTGAATCATTCCAAAGTATTATATACTGAAGGTTCATAGAACAAATATGTAAACAGACTAGAAATCCAAATTTTGTTAAAATCTATTTAAAATATCTACACAATTTCATTCTTTTCTGAAAACAGAAATCACCATCAAAAGAAACAATATACTATTAGGAATTATTCCCTAAACAAAATTAATTGAAATTTCTGCGCTTCTAGATAGAATGAAATAATAAAAAGCTTTAAAAACTCCAAATGAAAGTAATCTAAAACGGTTATTTTCATATTACCCTCCCTGAAGACAAGATCAAATCACATCAAAGTATAGCAATATACAAAGCAATATCAAATGCCTATGTATATTATATCTTCACAGATGAAACAAAAAAAACTTACTTATCGAGGTAAAAAAATGTAAATGCTGTTGTAAAACACTTCTTTTAGTGTTACTGTGACAGTCACATTAAAACTTTAAATAACGAACGGTTATTAGCATAACAGATTAACATTCCGAATCAAGTAAAACACGTTCTCAATAGAAAATATATTATAATAAAAAATTTACCAGGTTATACAAATGACGAAATTATATCCAATACATGTGCTATAGGTACCTACAGTTATTGGAAAAAGTCTGGTGACAAGCCCCTATTTTATGGCCCTAGTGCCCCATCCACGGCTAAATCCAAATTGACTTTGTCCAGTGTATGTACATTATCAAGTTGTATTAACTCATTTGTAGTTATAATTGAAAAAATAATTTAAAAAAACATATATCAAAAATAAAATATAATTTTGTGAGTCAAATTATAAGTAACGCACAAAATTAGATCACGTACTAGGATCAATAAGCTTATCGAAATATCGATTATGATTCAGGTAAGTAGCTACTACGTAACCAAAAAAAGTATTTTAAATTTATTCATAAAAATCGGTCAAGTACACAAACAGTGTACAACGATCAGAGTAGTCAACTGGCTTATTAAAAAAAGGGTAATTTAGTTACGAGAATGATAAAAGCACCAAACTTTGTCAACAAATAAATAATCTTATAGGCTTTAAAATTGAACAATAACATGCTCCATCTTTTTTCATTTTGGAGCTGGTTGCTTTGGCAATAGATATGACAAAAAATCATAAGAACAAAAGTAATTCAACATATCTAATTGGAAAACATTGAATCTTTTTCATTAATAATTCTTGACTTATAATTTATGTTTTCATAATTTCAGGTAGACTCCTCGTAAAGATCGTTTCAATTATACCTACTATACTTTTCAGACTATAATATATATTATAACGTCTTTGTTAAACGTCATTTATACTTCCATTTATCTGTAACAGCTTGAAATTAAATACTATTTAAAAACGTTTGATGTTCGTAATAATTCATTGTATAGTCTAAATCAATTTCTGCTACTCACAATAATACCATTCACTAGATGTTCCATAGTATCTTTGTAGAAATAAGAACTTATAGCCATTTGGTTTTTTGAATACAAATAGGTACATGACAATAAAAGACGTTATAAAAGCTAATATGGAAGTTTCATATCACTGTATTACATCTATAGAAAACTGTGCCCCTTTTATAAAATTTATATTTGGCTTCCAAATATGTATAAATAACAAGATTATTCAGATTCATCAACACGTATAGACAGCAGGCACCGGAGGTCGCTTTTACTTACACAGCAATAGCATAAGTTGCATCTCCGGAAGCATAAATCCAGCAACAACAACCAGGTAGAAATCCAAGTTTGATCATATTAATCATATCTTAAAAATAAATAAACAAACAATGTCATATTAAATATCCAAACTTAAATTGATAAAATACTAGTGCAATGAAAGAATGGTTTGGCAGATCATCCCAAGGACTCTAACACAATTCCAAAACGCTATTACTTTCACCCTTATTAGGGATCATCAGGTGAACATAGGAAATTGGCAAACCTAAGCTCATACTACTTGAAAACTGTAAAACATAGCTAGTGATAAATAATAGATATATGTATTTTAAAAAATGGCAATACAAATAAAGTGTTACAGTCACTAAATCGAAATTTTCAAAAAATCCATTTTTAATGCATTGACCAGGCCTGGTCCCAAAATCAGTGGACCTGAAATTCATATTTTAGATAAAGCCATAACATTTCTACTTGGCACACTAATAGTGTATCAAAAAAGGAGTATATATGCCAAATTTGAAGGCATTTAAATAAACACTTCATATTTTATCATATAAATAATTTTTCCCAAATATAAAAGATTTTGAAAAAATAGCCAATAATTTTTTATGAAATTTTCTACAATGTCTAAGGACTTTGATTGGTACACTATGAATAAATTTAAAGAAATTCTATCAGTTAAATATATATTTTTATCTTTAAAAAATGTTTTGAAGTTCGATTGGTTCTCAGGTTGCACTCTGGGCACAAAAATGTAGTGACTGTGATATATTTACTACTACGAGTATTACCAAATAATAACTACAGGAATACATTTATAATAAAAAAGTTCTTTTTCGAAATTTGGCAAAAACTGGACCACAGTGACCTATTTCTAGAGGGCCACCACGGGTTGCTGAACATAAAGTTTTAGTTCAAAAGTTGGCAAAGAAAATTTGTGACACAAAACAAAAATTTCTGCTCAATCGGATTTACCGTTTTTTAATAGATGCCAATATGTGCTAGCGTGGGTACTGCCCCCCCCCCCACCCCCATTTATAAACAAATGGTTATTGATAAACAAAAAAGTGCTCTTATAAACGTACCAAAATTAATAACATCAAAAACCTTCATAGTTTTATCTTCAGAAATTGTAGCACATAATTCATCGTTACTGCTTATTTTCAAATCCACAATCGCACCTAAAATTATAAAATAATGTATTACTACAAGAGTGTAAATGATCCAAATTCAAATCATTTTATAAATATAAATTAATTATAGAGGTCTTCTTGTTCCCAATCAATTTATTTCACTTTTGTCTAGATATGGCGTACCTTTTTTAAATTAAATAAATAATTGTTATATTGCGGGGTTTTTTTCAAACGCATTTTCTGATTAAAATGTTTCATTCTCCTTTCCAAACATTAGGCTTTCAACATTTTATTTATTGTTTTTTTTTCAATTAAACAATTTGCGTAGATGCATAATAGATAAATTAATCTGTACAGAATGTTCCACAAGTCATTAAATAAAATAATGAGCTTTGTCTGAAAATGTGCTAGTTTAAACATTTATAGCATTGTCAAAAAACTAAAGAGAATGGTTAAAACATTTAAATCACTCTAATTACAATAATTTAGCAATCACAAAAGAACATTGAATCGAGTACTTACTCAAATGTGCACGGAAATGCTTGACAAACTCAATACCTAGACCTTCAGATTTTTTCCAAAATTTAAAATGGCCATCGTTACTCCCCGTCATGAGATAATTTGTTCTATAATAAAATTTGAATGTACAAAATGTTATTTGATCAATATAATACCTTATTTAAATACACAGTAAAAATGCTAATTGTGTTACAAGTAATGTAAATAATTTCATCTTAATTAACCGATGGATATACTTCTCTTTTTAATAGAATATTCAATTATTGTTATCACTAAGGATTACAGGATACCACGACTTGGTTACTTATTTTTCATCTTCATAAAATTACCACACAAGAAAACAAATAATGAACATATAAAACAATTTTTTATTTTAATAACTGTATAAAATAGAAACCGTAAATTATCAATTTACCTCGAAAATGCCAAATGAGTAATCACATTTCGGTGCATATAACTTGTCTCATAATATTCTGCATGTGGTAAATTCTTTAAATACACATCTTCATATTGTAATACTAAAAATGAATAAAAAAGTAATTTTCTTTGTGAGATTAATTACAAACCAAAAAAAGCAATCTACATAAACAAATTATAAGTAATCTAGTCCGGCCTAAATACTAGGTGGAGCTCAACAAATAAAACATACGCAATATCTATAAAGTTGCAAACTCAGATCTAAATTTAGAAAAATGTCTATCCCATTATGACATTCATAAGCCATCAGAATAATTCTCTGGAAGACGAAACAGCTAGATAAAAATACTCCAAACTAAATCACATCTATCAATTTAATTTCAATATGTATTTATTTTGTAACATTTCATTAAAAATAATACTACCTACAAGAAAGTACATACTATATTTTCACAACATTCAGATTTTTGACATAAAACAATCTATTTTCCTAACAGCTTTGACCAATGAAATAGACTTAAAAGTCCTTTGATACAGTTGATCATAGTATTGTTATTGATGAACTAGACTTTGATACAGTTGATCATAGTAGTGTTATTGATAAAGTAGACTTTGATACAGTTGATCATAGTATTGTATTGATAAAGTAGGCTTTGATACAGTTGATCATAGTATTGCTATTGATAAAGTAGACTTTGATACAGTTGATCATAGTATTGTTATTGATAAAGTAGACTTTGATACAGTTGATGATAGTATTGTTATTGATAAATTGATAAATTAGACTTTGATACAGTTGATCATAGAATTGTTATTGATAAAGTAGACTTTGATATAGTTGATCATAGTATTGTTATTGATAAATTAGATTTGATACAGTTGATCATAGTATTGTTATTGATAAAGTAGACTTTGATACAGTTGATCATAGTATTGTTATTGATAAAGTAGACTTTGATACAGTTGATAATAGTATTGTTATTGATAAATTAAACTTTGATACAGTTGATCAGAATTGATATTGATAAAGTAGACTTTGATATAGTTGATCATAGTATTGTTATTGATAAATTGGAACTATGTGGAACAAGAGGTCCGATTTTAAGCTTGTTAGCAAGTTATTTAAAACATCGATATCATTGCACATAAATAAATGGAGTATTATCAAACAAAGAAGTTATAATCCTTCAAGTTCCTCAAGGGAAAAAATTATCATAATTTTGTATTTAATTAATATTGCTAAATCTGTTAAACATAGTGAACTATTGCTTTTTGCCAATGATACTTGTTTAATCCTTTTAGACTATAATTTAGATCATGTCAATGAGGATTTATCAAATATGTACAATTGGCTATCAGATCATAAATTAACACTCTATTGAAAAAAGTAAATATATGCAATTCCAAACTAGGAAAAAATCTTGCAACATAAACAATAATACACTAAAAATTGGGAATACTCAATTTGAAACAGTAAATAGCTAAAACTAAGCTCGTGCGATTACAGAAGCATCAGAACAAATTACTAAAAAAAATATTTCTAGTTGGTCATAGACTAAAGAATTGCAATGTTAATATTTATGTCAAATACAAATTATTAAAAATTAAAGAATTGATATCAACTCGTAGACAGACGAAACGCATTCAAAATTATGTAAAAATCACTTATAAATTTTAAAGAATACATATCCTTCAAAATGAAAAGTAGAAAGTGTACAAGAAATAAGTATAACTTCATAGTTTATAAGTTCAATAGTGACACAAGTAAAAAAAAATTCTTATAGTAATATTCAAGATTGGAATCAGCTTAGTGAGAATATAAATATAAAATTCCATAGTTATATACAAAAATAATAACTAGAAATTTTTAAGTAGGTTGGAAAGCTAATACTTTTCGATTGTTTCTTACTTTCATTTCACAACTTTTGATTTCTAAAATATATTGTAACCTGTAATCATTTTGTTTTTTATTAATGTATACTATGTAATTGTATTCTTATTTTACCGTCATTTGTACCAGATAGACTGTCTCGGTGAAATAGTGTTTGTATCGCATATAGTCCCTCTTTAATTAAATTAAATAAATAAATAAACAGCCATTAATGTAGGTTCTGTGGGCTACCCATACCCTTTTTTCGTTTTTTTGGAGGCGAACAGGAGGCCGTTTCATCTTTAGAATCGGTCTGACAAGGAGGTAAAGGTCCAATTACGTCCTCCTCCTCTTCATTAGCTGTGTTTGATGGAATAGGAGGCAGTGGTCCAATCACGTCTTCTTCTTCATTTCCTGTGTTTGATGGAACAGGGGGTCTAATAGTCTCCTCGTCATTCTCTATGCCTAAATTTACCGGAGGCATGGGGCCAATCTCTTCTTCATCATCATCACTAGCTGATTCTTCTTTGTGTTTTGGCATACCTAATGTAAACACATTTTATAAAACCAAAAAATTATTACGAATACTCATAACCTAATTATTGAATACGTTTTGATATTTCAATTGGATATTAGCTGAATACATATTTTGAATCAGTAAAATCACCTATGTTCTACAACTTGATTTTTTTATTACAAGTGTGCTAGTCTTTTACGAGTATTTATGTTGCCGATCTGATGAATAATTTTAATATACATGTTGTTTGTGCAATATCATATTAGCCAGCATATTATAGTCTTTAAGATATTTTAAAAAATTGTTAATTATTCCCAAGATATTTCTCTAAACAATATTTAATGTATTGATAGATATCTCTTAATTTATAATCTATGATTCTGTAATAATTCAAATTAACGTATCCTATATTTGTAATTTTAAGACTTAAAAGGGTTTAAAAATAAAGCGAAACATAGGTCGCGCATAATTCTTATTTTACTTAGTAGTAATATCTATATTATATCACTATGAATTAATGTAAATAATGATAAAAACATTATTCAAACTATACATTTTATAAACAGAAATATCATTATCTAAAATATTGAATAATTTAAATTAGGAATAAGTGCATTGTAAATTGATCCATAAACATTGATTACAACTATAAAACACATATTATGCTAATTCTAAAGTTGAATAAAATATATAAAATTAAACTATTATTACAAAAATGTATTACAAATCGTTAAATTATACAACAGAGAACCAAAATGTCAATCTTAATAAAAACAACTCTCTTTTTTCACTTTGGTACAAAAAATATTAATGTATACAGTATTATTTACAAAGATAGTTCTATATAAAATACAAAACTTATTACTATATGAAAGAAATTTGGAAAGTATGTATGTAGTAAATGCATTTTTCTGAATATACTATTAAAGTTTAATATATATATAATTAAGTATTGGTCGTATTACATAACTATGTACAATAAAGCAAAGAACTTCTGTATAAAAATGCGTTATGATTGCGTTAATATAAAAAAAGGTTTTGTACAGAGAAAGTCCTCACACTAACAACACAATACTCCAAGCTCTTTAATTTCATAGGACTAGTACAAGATCATGTCTTTTCATCATTTTCAAAGAAATCATAGTACAAGTACATAGTTCAAAAATATTGTTTTCTATCTTAAGAACCATACACGACAATGCGTAGGCATAAAACAAAATATCAACATGAACTACAAATACCTTTTAATAAACTTTTTTTTACAATTTTCTTTTATAAGATTCAAAGATTCCGAATCATACGGTATTTCAAAAATGTAGATATTTTTTTAATAAACCATTTTCCCTTGTTCTTGGTAGACTTAATTTTGGGAGAGGGTGGTACCACACCACTGCTAAACTTCCCTTGGGAAGGACCGATTGGGCTGAAAATTGACACACACACACATGCCCCATGTTAAATGATTCACATTTTAAAAATGTCAAATTCAATAAGATTGACCAAAAAAGGCGCAAAAGATGGTTAGCTCTCCCAAAACAAATTCCAAATGTATGCTTAACTGTATTATTAAGTAGGTAACAAGGTATTTTGGCACTTAAATTATATATATTTTTAAACTTTAGAGTTAACTAAGTCGAAAATTGATTTAAGAAAACAAAGATCGTTAGATTAATGTTACTATATTTACTACCTCTAGCAGCGTATTATTGAACTACGATTAATTATACCTTTAGCATCGCCTATGTACCGAAATATCTAGTTACCTACTTACAATTGAAATTATACAAACCTAAAAACCATAGCTAACCATTTTTAATTTCTTTTAAGTGTTTTTTTAATTTGTTTGGGAGAGCTAACCATCTTTTGGGCCTTTTTGGCCAATCTGATATCTTTTATCTTTGTTTTAATTGACAGAAAGCTATTCATAAAATACTTTGCACAATAAATTAACAAAGGCTGCAAATTAATTTAATCTCTTTTATAGCTTTAAAGTGGTGTACCTTAGAAACCAAATATCGATTTAACATATTTTTTGTTGCGAGCAGCATCTAATTTTATTGTTTCAATAGTGCAAATTTCAGTTAAATCGGTAAAGTTTCGTACTATTCTCGTACCACATAACACAATATTTACTTGTTTCTAGGCGGTTGCTAGGGGGTGTGTCAGCAAAACTTAACCGGATTTTTATGGTCTCTCGGACATTTAATATGCATATATGCCAAATTTCATGCAAATCGGTTAAAGTTTGGGGACCATTATCGGTGATGAAGAAAGAAAGAAGAGGCAATTCTAGAAACAAGTATTCATAGTTCGCAAACTACTGAACCGATTTCTATGAAATTTACAAACGTTAACAAAGCAAAATGTTCCAGTTTTAGATGTCCAAATTTTAGTCCATTTTCAGAAGTCCTATAATACTCTGGCAAAGCTAGCTAGCCATAGATACTAAGCTTGGCTAACGGCGCTAAAATGCCATCATGTAAGAAAATTTAACAGTTTCTACATAGCTTGCATACTTCCCAATGTCCGATCAAGCTGAAATTTTGCGTATATGTTTTCTTGATTAAAATATTGATCTTGATAAAATCTATTAATCATTTATTAGAAGACGTCTAAAATCCACAAAAACCCTTCTCCTTCTCTTGCATAAATTTGAAAACCTTTAGAAACAATGCATTAGAGTTGGGTTCCTCACATGTCTGGGTTCGGGATCACCATACCCAGGGCCAGTCCATAAAATTCATCTTTTTATTGTGATGTTTATGCTCAAAGCTCTAAATAATTCAATATTATTTGTTTCTAGATCATTTTTGTAGTTTTGAAATGATTTCATTTCCAAATAAAATGTAAGAAAAATTGATTTTTAATGCATCGGCTGGGTCCAGATCCAAAATCAATGGACCTTAATTTCTGACTTTGGATACACTACATTGTAATACAAATTGGACGGTTTTGGGGTCGAAATACGTATAACGACCCAATACCGACCGAACCAAATTTACTTTTTTATCAATACCTACTGTAATATTTTTTTACCTAAAAAATGTTTAGCACTGTAGTGTAAGCATTGTGTATTTTTGCATGACTGAGACGATAAAATGTGATTTCTCTAATTGTAATTAGCGAAATGTCATACTAATTGGTAGTATATTATAGTAGTAAGATAAATTACAATTTATTTTCTCTGACTAAGTCAAGCTAATAATAATTATAATTTACTGTAAATGCTTAAGCATCTTTTACAGCAATGCAACAACAATAATCACTAAATAACGACAATTGATGCAATTTGCAACAGGTTGGTAAATTTTAAACTTAGATAAAAATCTATTCGATTCATCTGAACACTTCTTTTAGTGAATATCTGTGGAAAGTCTCGTTTATATAAACAGCTCCCAAAGGTATAGCAAAAGATTGCATCCCTTTTATTATCTAACTCTAGATTACGTTAAAAATCTAATTTAGATAACTTTTCTGAAATCTCCTGTTTTTTCATCTGCCAAAGCTGATAATTGTATAATAAACGTGTTTTCAATTTTTTAAATCTAATAGTACACAATTATAACTTATACTACTAAAGTAATTTGTATTTTTATATATTAATAAAAAATATTTCCCCGACTAATGAAGGTCGAAATACATGTTCGCATTTCGACCGGTTCGGGGGTACCTGACCGACTATGTATTTCAACCCGTGTTCTACTCGTATTTCGACAAATTTACCTTACAGTGTACGAGTAATAACATATACAAACCAAAAATAGACATGAGAAAATCCACAAGATAATTTGGACAACGGTTGTGGCATTTTTGAAACAATCTGAAACTGATGTGCTAGGGTCTACGATGGGTTATAATAAAACGTTAAATTAATTGCTTGTTTGCATCAAATAAATAAGATTATTAAAAATTGTTCTATTAAATAAAACTAATTTGCTCGTTAAGGTGCGTCCAGACTATGCAATTTTTGGTTAACATTTTTATGTTATTTTGTTGTTGATGTTGATCAATTCAAACTCAGCATGTTGAATTGTTTACTTAATACAGGCCGGAGAAGTACCTACACAGATAAAAGCTATTGAAAAAGATGATTAACTAATCTATTCAATGTTTATTAGATTAAGAGTATGATGAATGAAAATAGACATTTCTTAATAAGAAAATTAATTTACCATCAAAGTATTCAAACACATACTCTGAAGACCTTACATTCCTTATGAAGTCAATCAAACCACACAGGCATAATCTTTCTATATTTGCAATAGATAGAAATGCATTACCTATAAAATAATGTTAGGTAATGCATTTCTATCCATTGGAAAAATATTTTTTATTTATCTATAGTCTTTCTGTCAATTAGTAAAAATTAACCTTCTTCAAAAACACAGGTACTTTCAATAATTTCACTTCATAAATATGTAAAGTTCTGTCATAAAAAATAGAACTGGATTTTTGCTTATCTGAATATAGAAAGGTTTAGATATTTAAAGGTAAACATTCTCTCAATGTATCAATATCATGTATCTTGTTAATTTAATTTACTAAATAAGATGTTGTACTTTATAAACTCCCATTCCTCAACCCGTGGTAGAAATAAGCTATTGACCTCAATTTTTCATTTTGGAAAAAATTGTCACCTTTTCACTTGATACCCTTATATTATACCAGATAAATAGATATGCCAAATATAAAAAAGCATTCCAATGAACCATTAATCTTTATAAGGAAATTATATTTTAACTTTTCTTATTAAATATATAAGAATTTCTATTAGAGGCAATTAACATAAAAATTTATATAATTTTTGGAGCGATATTTTTTAAATAAATTTTCCAAAGTTTGTTAGAAGATTATAGAAAAACATTTAGTTAAAATTTAAAGAAAATTCGTTCATTAGTTTTTGTGTAATTTAAAAAAAACAATCGATTTTTTTTCGGCTCTCAGGTTGCAACCCTGGTTATAGAAATCAATATTTTCAAAAACTCAGAATAATCTTTAACAGTGGAGTGTTTCCAATATATCTACCAAATATCAATCAATTCTATGATATAATTTGCCTTCAGAACTGATTTTTTGTAAAAAGTATATTTTAGCCATTTGGGCACAGCCTCATTTTGTCAGTCATGTGACTCTGAAATTTGTTACACCAAAACTTCCGCAACTCAAGAGAACATTGTTTAAACATGCCAAATATCATGTAAATCGGTTGAGACGTTTTCTGACAACTCTAAGATAAGTGGTTGACACCCCCACCACCACGTAGGCCACGAAAAGCGACTTCTACATAGTTAGCAGAGGAACCTGTCTGGCTTTTGTTTGAAATGATTTTACAACTTATTGTTTAGCAGAAAGCACATCACATTGAAAATAATTAGAACTTAAAACTAAACTTTGAAAAAATCATAATTAGAATTAAATCAAACGACAAAATTGCGTGAAATGTTGACGATATTATATAAAAACAGTTATTTTTAAAGGCCTAGTCGTCCTCATCCACTATTTCCACAAGGTGGCCTTCATTGGGATCCAAACAGAACTCCCAAACGTCGCCAGCGTCCGCCTCCATCCTTTTAGACCATCGATCTGCAGAATTATTGGTCAAATGAGAGACATACTGAGCGTAACTGGCGCGTGCAGCTTCGTCCACCTCGGCCTCGTGTTCATTGAAACCGCAATCCTTATCGACCAATTGGGGGGCCCCGGCCAATGAGGAACGATAACGATTGAAAAGGCACACACTGTTGACCAGGTCACGTTCAGCTAGACAGAAAAATAGGCGCTTGTTTCAAATAATAATTAGATTGCACTGCAAAATTATTTTAAAAGGATTTAATTAACTTTTTTGGTGTAACAGCTTGTCTAGTTAGACTTCTGCAACACAATTATACTTATTCTTTATATCGATTAATAATATTTTTTGACAAAACTACGTAGAAAATTTGTTTAAAATGCCTAGTTTTAAAATACACCGCAACACCAACAAATTTCACATGTTGCTATCGTGACGTTGTTGCTTTAAAAGTACACAAATTATATATGCTGGGAGGATTGTCATTAATTATGGATGTATATATAATTAATGTATGCTCAGTTTTATTTGATCAACTGTATATTTTAAGCATGTATGTATTCTATAGTTTGAATTTTGCTCATTAATACATACACACGCTCTTCTGGAAATCTGAATTACGTAGGTCTCAATATTCTAAAATAATTTTATTTAACTATTTATGAGCTTCTATAACTCCGAACAAAAACCATATCATGTGGTATTTTTACATAACAATTTTGATATTCTTTTGTCCGTGCATATGTATTCTTCTGAGCAATTGGATGCCAAGATTTAAAATGATAACCATACTCGTATTTCAATCAAATATTATGGTTGCTGAATGCAATAGACTTATTTTTTCACGACGATAAATTGACTAATCAAAAATTAGCCAACAAAACGGAAGCCCAATCTAAATTGAAAGCAACAGAAATAGTAACTGGCTAGTGAACGGGGCAAGTATTACCTGGGGGCCATCTGACGCAGCGTCTAATATTGAGCATAGTGGGCAGTGTATCTGTTATGGCTTCCGCCAAGCTGGTGTTGATTGGAAGTCGTCGATCCATCAGACGTCTTATCTCCTCTCCTCGCCACCGGGCCTTGGTGGCCACTTCACGTTGCAGAGACCGCCTCATAGGGCGCCACTTACGACTGCTAGAACTGGCCCCACCAGCCTGGCCACTCGACAAACTAGTGAAATTGGTATGCATTAGTACTCGGCTGGCCACGGAGCCGGCGTAAAGATTATCAAGACTAAGATCAATATGCCAGCGGCTGCATACAGCATCAGTCCAACTGAAAAGATCAATGGTATCGGCCAACTCATCCACTGAAGCTAAAAAGTCCGGACAATTCTCGTGCAGAAAAGCCACAAATGTTGCAGGTGCTAAGTGACAGTATTCAATGACATCCTTAAATTAAAAAATGATTTTCATAATAAAGGAAATACCGTAACAAATTTGGTATAGTGGTAGTGTAATGACATCAAATTTGGTATAGTGGTAGTGTAATAAGTTCAAATTTGGTATAGTGGTAGTGTAATGACATCAAATTTGGTAAAGTGGTAGTGTATTGACCTCAAATTTTGTAAATGGATTGGTAGTGTATTGACATCAAATTTGGTAAATGGTAGTGTAATGACATCAAATTTGGTATAGTGGTAGTGTATTGACATCAAATTTGGTATAGTGGTAGTGTAATGACATTAAATTTGGTAGTGGTGTAATTGTACCAAATTTGGTATAGTCCTGGTGTAATGACAAATAAATCTTGCACCTAGAGAAGTTTCTCAAATATATAATCGCTAAATAATTTGGCCTATTTTACCTCATAAAGGAATTCCTAATATCGGTAACACACAAATAAATGAAAAACTGTTTTAATTGATACATGGCTTTCGAACTTCTTGGTTCATAGTCATGGTAAGTAAAAGTAAATATAACTAACAAAGCTGATAGCTAAGACTACGTATTTACAATAGGTATATTATCCAAATAAAAATGTTGTAGTGCTCAGTTAAACAAATAAACAAAAAACTATTAAAGTCATAAATCAGACACATGAAAAGAAATCCAGTTGTTATTTCTGCATTCTATTGACAATCTCTACAAAGGATAGATCGCTACCTAATATGGCTCGCTTGGAACAATGATTAATAAATAAATAGTAAGAAAACAACGGGAAGCAAAAGTTACCTAATATTTAGAGAATCAGAATGGATAATATTGTTAGCTAGAGGGGTGTGCATCTTATTGAAGAAACCATTAATTAAATTCATAGAGTTTTGATTATGTTTAATAAAAGTAGATTCTAAAACACGCCTAATTTTCAGATCACTACATTTTATACAGGTATTAGCAAAATCAATAGAATGACCAGTGTCCATGGCATGAACAGCGAGAGATAGTTAACAGATTGCAGAATAACAACAGGATTTCTTTTCATGTGTCTGATTTATGTCTTTTATAGTTTTTTGTTTGTTTGCTTGTTTAACTGAGCACGACAATCATTTTTATTTGGATAACATACCTATTGTAAATGTTTAGACTTCCTACTGTTTCTTAGCTATTAATCCTTGTTTGTTATATTTACTTTTATCAATAATATTATTATTTCCAAATAAAAATAGTGTTTTTTTTGCATCGGTAAGACATATTTCTTCAATGTCGCCATTCAATTGATTATTTCGATTAAAGAATTTCAGCACTATCTTAAACAAACTATTACGCATAGATTATAACAAATCCAAAATCTATTTTGTAAAAACAACATTATGAAAAATTACTCACAAGAAAATATTTTAGATACAATTCTTTGGATCTATAAGAATTTTAAAGATTCTCCCACAGCACTAGTTTTTCCTTTGTTAACAACATAATTATTTTTCTTCTAGTGAATTTCAATTTGGTCAAATATTACTTCAAGATTTTACTATTAACATATGCCAATCCATCACTCTAACTGATTTGTCCTGTCAATATTACAATAATTCTTGTGACTTCAACAACTTATATTTCTTGAAATCCTTTCATCTACCTTCTCAAATTTGATTCTAATAACTACTCCTCTAAAGATTCTACTAAAATTGTTGTCAGTCCCAAAGTTTCATTCAATAATGCTAATTATTCCATTTTAGGCATCATTCATCATCATGGTAACAATATTCATTGCGGTCAGTACACAACTGAAATCTATCATTGAAATTCCACTGTCACACACATACAATAATAATCATACCAGAATTAATCCAATTTCTAATCAATTAAACACATGAAGAACTTTGCTTTTCATTTACCTTTATATAATTTTTATATGATTTCTATTCAATGTCCAAATATATTTTTATCTTTGTATGACATACTTTTTATGTTACCTAGTTTTTTTGATTTTATCAGCTGATTCAAAATACTTGTATTTTACAATTTGTTATAACTGTTTACATAAACCGAAACCATGGTCACATATTGTTATTGTTTTTATTTTTATGGATACTTATTTATAACTGAATCTTTTTGGTGGTATAAAGACCCCAAATTTGGTATGGTGGTGGTGTAATGACATAACATTTGATATAGTTGTGGGTAAATGAACCAAATTTGGTATAGTGGTGGTGAAATAATATCAAATTTAGTATAGTGGTGGTGAAATAATATCAAATTTAGTATAGTGGTGGTGTAATGTCATCAAATTTGAAATAGTGGTGGTGAAATAATATCAAATTTAGTAAAGTGGTGGTGAAATAATATCGAATTTAGTATAGTGGTGGTGAAATAATATCAAATTTAGTATAGTGGTGGTGTAATAATATCAAATTTAGTATAGTGATGGTGTAATGACATCAAATTTGGTATAGTTGTGGTGTAGTAACATCAAATTTGGTACAGTGGTGAGGTAATAACACCAAAATTGGTACCTACAGTTTTTTGGTTTAATTTGCACCAAATTTAGTATAGTCGCGCGAGGTGTAATGACTGAAACACAAAAAACGTCTTTATGAATTTATGAATAGGACCAAACACATTTTAAAATATAAGTTGCACAGTGACGGATTATAATATTTTCGATAGATGTAATAAAATAATGTACACCAGTTTTGCCCATGCTCAAATAATAGAATTATTAAAAATTAACAATTTCATAATCTACTCTTCCAAATGTGGTGATTTCAACAAAAATAAAATAATTTGTATAATAGATTTCGCTCAAAAAGATAATATCACGTTTTTCTAAAAATATTACAAATTTAGCAAATAGGTAAGATGTATACTAGGTATGTAGATCTCAAATTTAATAACAGTATTTTGAGCTGTATTGCACCGATAGTATTTAAGAGGCGTTTCTTTATTTGTAAAAACGACAATGAATAATTTATTTCTATGTCGCATACATTATGTCATGTATCAAAATCTTAGCGTAAGTTTTGTGTTTTGCATGACTACAAGCAACCACACGAGTTTTCCTTATTATTTATAACTTAGAGTTAAGTTCAATTCATATTTTATTTGAGTTATTAATTGAATCAAAACAACACACAACAGTGCCCAGCGTTTTAGATTCTTACATGTCCTAAGATTGCTACTATTAAAGAAATTAATAGAATTGTAACCTATTTTGTTATCATTAAAATAAAAGTGTCTATTTATCTGGACCATTCCATGTTTGTTTGTTTTTTTACAAAAGTTAGTCGGCGTTAAATCTCTCGTTATGAATAGTGATAAGAAGGATAGAGTTTTAATTCAACACCTAGTTATTGACAGGCCGTTTAAGCGGAAACTAATTTTTGATACTTCCTACAATGTTTATTAGAAAATGAATGTAGTATAACATTTAATTTTATTCATTCCCTTTATTTTAGTATTCAACATTCAATGACAGTTGAGATATAAACCAACAGATCTCACCTCCGGTACAAAGGAAGCTGGGGGGCGATAATGATGAGCAAGATGAGATGGTAATGGGGGCCAACCTTTCTGTGTCTCTATTTCTTTGGGATCTACTGAACCTAAAATCGAAATATAATTAAAATTAAAGTAAGCAGAAGTAGATATTACATAATTGTCATATTGACCCTTTTCTTTAAATAAACATAGAAATACCGCTCAAGGTAAAAAAACATGTAGGTGGTCGCCAAATATAGCTCTTCTACATAATTAAAATTAAATGTAGCGAAAAATATAATAGAATTCTAATAATAACTAATATTTAAGATGTAACATATAGACAGCAAATATATTATTTTTATTATTACATACATTGTCCTAGTTATATTCTATAAAAGATATCGAATAGTAGAATATGTTGTTTACTTACGCTTGGAATACAACACTTTGCCAAGTGCTTGAAATAAAACCATAGTTGTATCCCGGGATCCAATAGCTTTAGTATCACCTAATTTCGTAATTCCTGAATCTAAAACAAAAAAGAGGGTTTATAAAATAAAAACATCCTTTAGTAGATATTGAGGCTATTATCACAAACTGGTCAAATCTCCATTCTGGATATATTATGAACACATGAGATTCAGAGATTATTGGCATTTTTGAAAAATCTGAAATATGTAGGGATTTGGCAGCCAAACAGAGCCCCCCAAAAATCTTTGGAAATATTTAAAATGCTACCAGATAGAAAATCTAAATTCAACACGACCATGTCTTCATTTTAGCTAAATGTTTAACTCAATTTGGCTGACATTTTGCACTCAGTAATCTCTGCAAATGAGAAAGATTCACTTGGCTTAGAAGTAAGTCAATATCAGATCAAACAAATTCTGCACTATAAACCGATACAACAAGGGTATACATATCGATATCAGATGGTCATTCAGAAACATAAACAATGTACAATATTCTAGGGTGTATTCTATTTCCGCCATTTTCACCGAAACTTTTCTGTAATCCATTGACTATTAACTCTCTTCGTTGATTATGGGGAATCTCGACCCCCCCCCACAGCACATATTATTTTCTAGTTCCAAAAAGGGTAGCTCCGATTAAGCTCAAAATTTCGCAATACTGTCACAAGTGAAGGTCTGCAGTTTTTCACACAATTTTTTAACCCCCCCTACCCAAGGTCACGTGGTGGGCACTCAAAGTAGGTGACTCTGGTCCAAAATGTCCACAATTTTGACAAGTTTACTTTTTTTTTCTTTAAAACTCTTCATTATTCAACATTATTTATTATAGGTTTTTGAAAATATTGATATTTGGTCACGGGGTGCAACCTGAGAGTCAATCAAAAAAATATGATAAAAAAGTTTCAACGTTTAGATATTTTTATAAATTTCAAAAAGATACACATAATAAGTCTCCTTAGTAACTGTAGAAAAATTTCATAAAATATATTGATCCAAACAAAAATTATGAAACTTTTAGTGTCAAAAAGTGACCATTTTTTAGAAATCCTTTATATTAGATAAGGAAAAATGAGAAATTTAATTAGATAATAAAATATTGACTATTTATTGGAATGCCTTCAAATTTAACAACAAAAAATCGATAACCAACATTTTTATGGATTTGCTTTACTGAGTGCCTAATGGACCTACACACCAAATTTGAAGTCAAACGGACAAACTTTACCTTTTGGCCCTCTATGATGTTATCGGCCCTATTATGGAGTTTTCCTCTTTAAAAAATTAATTAACCTAAAACATTCCAAGGTTACCAAATGTCAGTTCAATCCATCCACGGGAAGTGTGATATGCTA
>JAUYWI010022787.1:0-18800 GCA_034780595.1 Parotoplana pacifica
ACTAGAGGACCTTAAATGGTCCATCCTATGTTAAATTTCTATCTCTTGAAAATTGAATATTTCATGTTTATGACTGCAGTGATGTTACAAGTAATTAAAAAATTGGCGTTGTCCTACTTTCATGGACATCGGTTTTTGTAGAACGTTTTTATGCTATTTTTTAATTTAAGACTAATTTCAATACTACTTGTAATAATATAAATATATATGTATATGTAAAATACATAACTTTAATAAAAATAAGATAAAATATGTCTACAAATACTTATTTCCAGTGAACGTAGGGCAACGCCATTTTTTAAAATTACTTGTAACGTCAACAGCAGTCAGTATGTACCCTGAATTATAAGTCAATTAAATAAACGTGAAAGATGCTATTTTAAGAGATAGGAATTTCGTATAGGCAGAAGTTCAATGACAGATAACGGGACACACATAGAGTATTGGAATACCGATGTTAATTGGTTTGCTTTTCAGCTACCCTCCTGGCTCCTGCTCTATAGCATAGAGAATAATATTTGAATTTATAACATTTGAAAAATAACCTTTTTCACCACCATCACCCCATTACTTTTATTAGGATAATTTTCATAAAATACATAAATATTCAATGACAAATAATGCGACTATACAATGTAAATTAAATGTATGTTTGAAATTTAATGCCAATGGACTGTTATAGGTTATACGTAAGTTGAGGAACTCATATTTTATAGAAGATAAAATAAACAGTGTACCTATATCTTTGAACGTATTCATTTGTTTGTATAGGTATGTATCTGTTTGTATATAACGGATACGCCCCTCCATCTTATTTTACCTTCAAAATATGTATATACATATAACAAAACATTATTTAAAATGCCAACCAGTCTATGATCCTATCTTTATTTGTATGGAGATTGCCAACGTCACAAGTTATTTAAAAAAAATTAACTTTAATGAAATGAATGCCAAGTAGATTAGGGTATTGTGTGTCACTTGTGAAGAACCTCGATCTTCAAGTTACTCAAATAGTACAAGAGTAGTAAAAAGGAACAGTTAAGTTGACGTATTCAATGAGATATGGATCACTTGAACGAATCAATGAGATCAAACACAAAGTAACTGGATCTAAAAATAAATTGTTTTATATCGACGAACCAAAATCTACATAGACTGTAAAAACAAAATTGCATTTTTTTCTGCGAACTAATAAAGTGTTCTTATGAATTTTTGGCAATATTGACTATGTGTATGTATATTTTAAAATTCAATTTTAGTAATAATTCTAAAAATATTAATATAGGTAACTACCAAATTAAAAAGAGAATAAAGTAACATTTTTATATTAAGAATTTATCAATTCGTAATCTTTTTTCAGAATAGCGTATTCATTATTGACATACGTGTTACATCATAAATAAAATTTACTTATAATTTTCGAAATTAAAAATTGTTTTTGGGCTAAAATTAATGTATAATTACTGAGAGAATATATTTTATGTTTGTTTTAATTGTCCGTTTGTAACAATTATTACCAAATAAATCATCATTTTATTTTATAAAAAATGTTTATTATGTAGTTGTAGTAAATTAATTTATAAAAACCTTATGATTAAATGGCAATATTACCCCCTTTTTGTGAATATTCTATTATTGATTTATTAGATATGTTAGCATATATTTAGTACCTACTATGCATTTTGAAATAATTAAAAATTGAAGTGTGGTTATGTAGAATGAAATTTTTACAGAAGCAAACATACAACATTAAAATCTAGCAAGCCTTCGACAGTACTAACACTATAGAAATATCCAAAAGATGTGTAAAAATATGGCTTCAACATAAAACAATAACTTTTTAAGATCAAATCAAAACTAGGTAATTATGTGCATCTTGTTCTACACCCAAGCAGAAGCATGATAAGATCGTCAGTCATGATTGGCGATTGAAAGTACTATTTAGTTCATCCAAAATCCATAAAACAGTCCAGTCAGAAATGAAAATTGTCAAGTTGTTAAAATGCAAAACAATAACAAGAAATATGGTGCGGGCTTATGACCTTCAGCTGTGAGCTTTAACCAGTTTTATGTGTACACAACAGTCACTCTTCCCATAATCTATTATTATTCAAAATGTAAAAGGCTAAATTAGCACTAGTTGAATTAAAAGGTAGATCAAATTCAAAATTTTGAGATGGTGTAATCATTACATTTATACTAACAATGCATATTCCTTATGTAGGAAATGTAATGGTCACGGTTGATTGAATAACTAATATGACAAATTATACCAAAATATCATAATTGTGGTTATTATAATAAATGTTATTAGGAAAAACTACATTACAGCAGTTTTTGGTAAGTCTACCAGAACTAGTATAACTAAATCTGTTGATTAAAATAGTTAATGTTCTGGGAAAATTGATAGTATTATAAATGATAGAATGTGATGTAACTATTTGACAATTATTACCAAATCTATCTTTATTAGTTGGGTGATAAAATGGATTACTGTCAATATTATGAATTTGTTTGATGATGTAATTAAAGTGATCTTCACTAGCCAAAAAGGAATAACAATTGGAGCAAATGTATGTAGTTTTAGAAAGACTATTAAAATTAATAAAATAAATATTGTTGTTACTAATGATTTTAAGGAAAGCTTCATGAACATCTTGTTGATCTGTAAGATTTTAATAAACTTATAACATTCTACATAAAACTTAACCTGATAAAATTATCTGAACTATTATTAATATTAGTAAGAAGAGAAATAAATTCATTTTGATGAAGCACATATAAAAAGAAGTTCTGAAATTGTTTATTTGCATGTCACATGGAAGGCATCAATATACAACGATAACTGCATAACTAATTCAGATGTAGTTGAAAGTAAAACAAAAAAATCTATATACTTTAAAATTTAAAAAAATAAAATAAGTTAGATATTAGCACCTATCTCATACTTTATCAAATAAACACAAAATATTTTTTATTTTTTATATCTTTCAGAAAGCTTAGTTTTCAATCTAGTATACGTAGAATCAATAAATAGTACTCAGTAGGTATGTTCTAATGATTTACTTTAAACGTATTAAAAACCAAATATTTTATATTTTAGAAAAAATGTTCCTCCTTATCGAACTATCCAAAGAACTGGATAGTCAGAAACAAAGAATCTATATAACTAGTAATATAGTTTTTCTGGTCAAAAGAAACATTTTTCTTCAAATTTCTACATTTGGTCACTATAGAAAGAGCTCTGGACTTGAAACTTATGTAGTTATTACCCAGGTAATATGTAGTATTACCCAGGTAAGACCAACCCAAACATTTTTCCATCTCAAAAATCACATCGTAAAAGAGATAACTGAAAGCGTTCTTGTACCTAATTTGGTATCTCTGCTATAACAAAATATATCAATTTTAAATAAAAGGTCACACAACGTACTATTTATAGGATATGAATTATAAATTAACAAGTACCTAATTTATATTTTAAGTGGCCCATTTTCAGCTGTAGGTATACAAAGGTGACGAAATTTAACCAAGTAAAAAAATAATAGTTCTGGTATATACAGGTTTCTTCATTTGCCTTAAAAATGTATTATTTTATTAAATTTAATAATAAAACTTACTCCTTCTCTTTCCTTCCAGTAAAGTACATATCCCTTTGTATCGATCTTCAACGTGACAACTTGACCAGCAGAAGATTCCTAAAATCAACAAAACGGGACACTTTAGTATTTGACTAACTTTTGTATAACACACAAAAGATTTATGAATTTGATACTCTATATCTACAAAACTAAATTCACAATACATATTTAAATTATTTGTGTTTCTAATATTATGGAATATTTAATATCCTATACAGCATTCCATCTTTATAAATAACATTGTTCATATAATATTAATTGAAAAAATCTACAATAATCTTTATCTTGGATGTAGATTCTAACTTTTTAGATATACAGTTTAATAAAATAGAATTATTTAAACGGGATTGAGAAGCATATTAATGATACTGAATAATATCAAATGAACTGCGAATTCGGTTACCAGAAAAACTATAGTGACCTAGTGTTCATTATCGTTTTTTAAACATGTTTAAAAAAATCGTAAATTTATTGAGGAAAATTAATTTAAATTGTTCAGGAAATACAATGATAATAAACAATCAAAAGGTTGTAGACCACTTACATAAATAGTATATCACTTTTAGATCAATATAGTATACATATTATCAGTTTACATATTTATTTCTCTTCTCCAGAAAAAAACTAAATTTTTGGAGAGTATAGTTATTTTATGATTATAACTTAGTTGTTTTCAGAAGAAAGTCGTGAATGAGCAAGTTTTATGTCAATCGATATTACATTTTAATAGGTTATGAAACCTGGTAGATACATATAAACACGCACTAAATATTACATGTATAATATAAATTTACGATTTATAAACATATATATTCAATTTTAAACCGGACAGCTATATAACATGTAGCATTTTCTAAATATACTTTTTTTTTAATATTACGACTTTCATTTTTGTAGTTGTACTATTTTGTTTGGTTTTGTTTATACTTTATAAATTTCATCCTTTTTAATCTTCAACACAGCTACTATAAGTTATATATTATCTATACAACATTCAATCTTCATAAACGATATCATTCATAAATATTAAAACATAAACATTATCCTAGATTGAAAAATCTATAGTATTTTGAATGATGAATCTAGTTTTGTAGATTAATTGGGAAATTGTTAATAAAATAGAATAAATTAAATTAACTAAACAAGGCTGAGAAGCATTATTAATTGAATAATATCAAATTAACTCCGACTGATATGGCAGTAGCTTTGTGAAATTCACCAGTGACTTTAATAAACTGAGAAAAATGTTCTATTTCTATCGTATCGGTCATGATATAAAATAAAAGAACAAAAACTAATTAAAATACTACATTTCAATATATAATTTTCTAAAATAAGTTATTCTATACAAAAAGAGTAATAAAATAATTATGTTTTTAAATTAATATTTTTAATGTTTGAGAATTATTACTGTCGTGCAAATTTGTATGGGTTCAGGAACAAGATACTATGTTGTTTTAGTATGTCCCTGTCTGGCTTCTTCAAAAGTTAACCCCATTTATTCATTTTAGAATTAATTTGAATTTTCCAATAAAATCTAAACTAACAAGTGTGAAACACTTTCCAACTTCAAGGTGAAAACAATTTAGAAATATGAATGTGTTCCAATTATTAGATTTAGTTGTTTATTTGTACTCTCTGCATGTTACTAAATTCAACTTCATTTTAGTTCATTAACTCTTATGTAATAACGGAAAACAGAATAAAATTGCAATTTATTAGTATTTAAACAATTTCTTAATAAACTATAAAAACTTTGTTTTATCAGTCTAAAATGGAGCCTTAAATTCTTTCCATTTTTGGATAGAGATATATTGTATATTATATCAGTTTTGTTTTTCTAATAGTAATTTTACATATGTTTGAGTTTTTATAATAAACACGCTGTCATAATACGTATTCACTTAAAGTCAAAACTTATGAAGTACCTACATAAAATATTCTCCAACAAATCGGGTAGTTGGTCTAAAGTACTTGTACCACTTAGAGACACAATTAAATAGACAATTGAAATATAAAAATTACCATATAAAAAAATTGTTGATCGGATACAAATGGCGTTTTGTGCAAAAGAACAATTTGACAGACAGAAGGCGGTTTTTATAGATCATAAAATAATGCCAAACAGAGAAAAAAAACTTAAAGATAGGGTGATGCAACTCAGATACCAATTATTCATATTCTAAGAATGTATATAATCAGGTCAATTTTGTTTCCGCGTCCTATAGCGGCGACAGAATAGGAGTTCAAAATAATTTAAATTTTCAGTAGGTAGAATAACATCTTTACTACAGCCAAACATACACAAATGAAAATAAAAAATAAATATTATCAGGCAAACTTTCAAAGTATCTAACCTAATAGAATTTAGAATATTCTAAACAAAAATATAAAATTATAGTTTTAACAAAAGATACAATAAATTTTCTAGATCAAATCAAAACTATGTAATCATGTACCTACATCTTGTTCTACACCCAACCTGAAGTAAAATATGATGGTTAGTCAAGCTCGGTGATTGTACATAGTACCATAAAAAATTTAAAAAAGAACTATTCAGTCACAAATAAAAAATTTTAAATTATGAATTAATGTAAGACAAACTAAAATAATTTAATCAAATTGCTGAAGTTTTGTGTATCATATTCGTTGCTAGGTCGTTGCCAAGGTATATCAACAAAATTAAAATAAATGTCAAGAGCTACTGCAGAAAAAAACTAAAATAGAAACCATTTTTACAAAAATTGCTAACTTTGAAGGTTAAAATATTGAAACTCACCAAATTGATTTCCTAAAATAAGACAATTTTATGAACTTGTTTGAGTTTGCATTTTTAGAGTACTTTTATATCCCTTAAGAATAGATGTCTACATAATACATTTTAGTTCTAATTGAGTTTGTTTTAACATTTTGTTCTATAACGTTTTTTTTAATTATTAAATAATGTACCCACGTGGACATATACAAATATATGTATATCTATTGCACGGTTACAACCAACGATGTTATAATTAATTACTTACCTAACTTAGGCAATTCATCAACTATATGCCACTGATCAGATAAAGCTCATTAAATACTTAAATACATGTGTAGGCAAACAACATACATTTCAACTTATTTTAATACAAATTATGTACTACCGATGGTTATAAACTGGGTATCTAATATATTTTTTTAAATAAACTTACATATATCAAAGAATGCTTTAATTACCGAACCAGCAGCCTGATAGGCCATGCTAACAAGATCCTTCGAAAAATAATAATCAAAAGAATGAAGAACAAATATTCCTCAGAAATAGCAGAGGATTAAGCAGGTTTTGTGGAGGAAAGGGCAAGAGAACACCTGATCAATATTAGACAACTCATTGAAAAATGTATGGAACACATTTGCTTCATAGACTATTCTAAAGCTTTCGATTGTGTTAGTCACAAACAGTTGTGGAAGATCATGTCGGACATGGGATTCCCTAACGATCTAATAAATTTGGTCAACAAACTTTATCAAGAGCAAGAATCTGCTGTAAGAAAAAACTATGGGCCTACAGAATTGTTCAAGATCTGCAGAGGGGCATTATGTCACCGACTTTATACAACACCTATGCTGAAAAAGTTATGAGGGAGGCTTTCTGACTCTAATGGGGGTGTAAAAGTTGGAGGGAAGAGGAGAAATAATCTACGGTTTGCTGTTAATACGTTGTTTGCTAAAAACAAAGGTGACCTTATTTACATGCTCATTAACACCAAACATGCAAGTGAACCACAAGGGCTCTAACTAAACACACGAAGACCAAAATATGGTAATTGATAAATACAGACTTCCTTTTGGGAGGTAAAACGATGACGATATTAAAGAATTTGTAAACTTAGGTTCACTTATTAACACAAGTGGAAGCTGTACCTACTTCTGAAGTCAAACGACGGTTAGCAATAGCACACATGATTATCATGAAGCTGAATATAGTTTGAAAGAGTAAAGGTAGTTAGCATTAGGTTAAAGATTCGATTGCTCCGTACCACAGCTTTTACCCTGGCCATGTTTAGAAAGAGTAGATGCTTTTGAAATGTGGGCTTACTGGAGGGTTTTGAGGATGTCTTGGACAGAAAGGAGAACTAACCACTGGGTCCTTCAGTCCATTGGTACTGAGATGACTCTACGTAGGCAAATGACTCTCAGGAAACTGCGTTACTTTGGGCATGTGATGAGACGATGTAGTTTTGAAAAAGAGATCATTAGAAGGGAAAGGCGAAGAGGAAGGCCAGCAATAGCATAGAAAAAAGACATTAAAAATGGACAGGCCAAAGACTTGCCTCTCAATCGGCCCTGGAGAGAAAGAAATGGCACACAACCATAGTGACCACAGCAGCGTTTTTGCGCGCCACATGACTGAGAGAGATGTGATCTTGACTTTTTTCTTTCGATATTCCTTTGAAGTTAAGAGTAACTAACTTTAAAAATAATTTTGATTTTTAATTTATGTACTTCAACAATAATTTAAAAAAATCTATATACATACATATTATATATCCCGGTCGCAATAATTGATCATTTTAGAATTCTAGTTTATTGCATATTATGTATATATAGGTACCTACAAATTATTCTATAGGTGAGTATGTTGTAATCAATCAAAGATCCACTTTTTTATTAGAATTAAAAATCTACTATAGCCATGATATTAGGTTAGGAACATGTATTTAGCTTTTTCTGTGTCTATGAACACCCTTTCAAATGGCTAATGTATGCAAAAATATTTCTCGTTTGATTTTGATATAGTATAGTATCTATCTATATCTGGATAGGTATATTATGTATGTACATTAATTTTTATAGCAAGACGATATATTATTTAGTAAGCCATTACATTAGCTTAGCTACCTTTTATCAAAATAGCCGTCCTTGTAAAAATTTAAAGACACTCTTAAGCATATTCGGATTATCTACATCATCTACGTATCTATAATTGACGTAATGATTTACCCAATAATAGTACAGTACACCCTCTGAAACCTCCTCTTATCGATTTTTCTAATTTTGTCTGTGTAAAAGATATAAAAATGCACTTTAAAGAATTAAACAAAGTGATACTAAACTTTTTAACTCTTGCACAGCTAGTTTTCATATAAAAATTACAAATTTGCTCATACATAATTTAATTGAATATTGAAGATTATTTCACACATTATATAAACATACCACGCAGTCATAAAACAACAAATGGGTATCAAATAGTTTTCATTTATTGCCTACAGAAATTTTATATTAGCTAGGTAAGTTAATATAAATATTTTGCTCTTTTTGCAGAGTAAACATAAATAATGAACGGAGACATGTAGATGATAGAAAAAGTGATTTTTTTTAAATAGGAGTAACTAAATTAATTTTGGCACAATTAAAAATATTTTAAACTACACAGTAATTATAGTATAGTACATAGTTCAGATAAGATATTTAACGACTGTTGAAGGAATTCTTTGTTAACTTAGGTATTCATCTTCCGTCGCTCTTAAAAATCAAAGGCCAGAAGCAATAACAGAACGCCTGATTAGCACGCATACACAAATGTGTAAAAAATGGATGATTGTTTTATCAACGATCCTGAAAGTTTGAGATTTGGCGTGGTTCCTATTTCTATTTCTATTTTATTCTCAGCCTTGGGGCAGGTCCATGTCCATAGATTCCACTTTCTTCACTGTTCCCTATTACGTACAAATTCCTTAAGATCGGAATATGACACTCTTACATGATCCGTTGACCATATTTTTCTTTGGTTTGCATTGGCTTCTTATTCATAGAAGTCTGCCTACAATGACTGTTCAGTAGGTTATTTCTTCTCAATATGTAACCTATCAAATTTTTATTAAGTTTGTTAATAGTATGTACATATATCCAACAGGATCCTTTAACATGTTTTCCTTTGGCTTTTTTTCCTAGAAGTCTGCCTTCAATTACTGTTTTCAGTAGGTTATCTCTTCTCAATATTAGACCTATCCAATTTTTCTTACGCTTGGTAATTGTATTTAATAGGTTCCTTCTTTGATTGATATCCGTTAGGACTTCTTCATTTGTCTTGCCATGAGATTGTTTTGCATTCTTCTCCATATCCATATTTCAAATGCTTTTCTTCTTATCGCTTTCATGTAGTGTCCACGTCTCAGAACCATATAGAAGTATGCTCCGGATTAGTGTCTTCACTATTTTTTTATTTATATCTACTTCCAGACTCTTGGTTAGAAGTTCTCATCTTTTTGTAAATACTGTCTTTGCTATTGCTATTCTAGTTCGAATTTCTTCTTGACAACTTCCACCTGATGTAATTATACCTCCCATATATTTGAGTTTCTTAATTTATTATACTTATTGGCCATTCAGATATTCTCATTGCCTTTGTCTTATTTACATTGATCCTCATATTGGAATCTTTTAGCTTATATCATTGAGTTTATTTATGAGTTGTTGTAGTTCCTGTTCAGTTTCTGCTACTGTTACCTTGATCATCCGCAAATCGTACTTCTTGTATTAACTCGCCACCTATCTTAATGCTCTCATTGACGCCTTCGAATGCTTCATTCATCATGCGTCCGGTATAGATTGAGAATATTAATGGTGATAACAAACATCCTTTCCTTATCTTCGCTGTATCTGATACGTTATTTTCAATTATTTATGTCTTGAATAAATCTTTGGTCAATTCCTATTCTTTTAAGTGTTTCCATGAATATTTTCCAATTCACGTTGTCAAATTCCTTTTCAAAGTCAATGAGGCATACAGATAAATCGTTGTGGTGTTCTATGCTTCTTTATATGATTGTTCGCATTGTTCCGTTTGCTGCCCTGGTTCCACATCCACTTCTAAATTGTGTCTTTTCTATGTAATTGTTGACTTTGGTCTAATCACTTAGTACGGATCCTAAACATTATTTTGGACACATTATTTGGGACAAATTGATTTCGCGTTGATGAACACAAGATTCAACTGAACCCTAGCAAGATTGAGACCTGTCTATACACTAACAGTATTTTTGCAAGAAATTGGTGGTATACTAACTTGTCTCTGGATGGTATCAAGAAGGAAATTAAGCTGTTGGGAGTGATCGTGGATCAAAGATTGAATATTGACAAGCAAAGTGAAGTGGCTAGGAAATTAAGAAAAGAGCTAAAATGTTGACTGCCCTCACTAACAAGGAGTGGGACTGGGTGACCTTTGAGGGTTCGAAAAGCAAAGCAGACATGCGAGTTTCAGAAAGGGGCTGCACTACTAGGGAGCGGTTATTTACCCCTTTCCTTTCCTGATGTTCATTAACGATATTTTAGACTGCTGCACTGACAAAGATAAAATGAGTCTCTTCGCGGATGGCGTTGCAGCCTTGGCTAAAGACAGACAACACAGTGAAGCAAATAAGGAAGTGCAAACAGTTGTGACAATGTTGTTGAGTGGAGTAGGAAATGGAAGCTTTAACTGAATACTGCCAAATGCGAATCAGTAGTTTTTAGTACCAACACACAAGAAGCTAGCTGGAAACTAAAGATTCTTATCGAATGGAAAGAAATTAATATGAACTAAAATCGAAAATTTTTAGGTCTCACTTATCACCGCCAACACACTTTCAATTAATACATGAGTATTGTAAGAAAGTCAGACGCAGAACTCTTCCTTGACAAAATTGGCTAGAACAGACTTGAGTTACAAGAAACAGACTCTGAAGAACACGTTTTAGCTACATGCAGATCATCCATTGAATATGCCGCAGCAGACTGGATATCCTGGATCTCCAAGTACCTCCACCATGGACAAGCATGAATCAGAAGAAAGACTTGCTGGTAGATGCATAGTCAAACCGTCACCCAAAGAAGTAATCCTTATAGAGGCGAACATCATCAATACAAAAATCAAAGCCGACAAACTGAATGCCATGGCCTACGAGAAATTGCTCAGATTAGATAGGAACAACCTGAGGAATGAACTGGCCTTAAAGAAAGTCAAGAAAAGAAACACCAAAAAGAATAGGGAGGAAATCTTCAGAACAGCTAACCATTCCAGAAAGTTTGCTAATGACCTGGCATAATCTGGAATATCGGTAACATCAATTTGAAATCACTCCAATTGAGCAAACCAAGAACGAAGATGAAAACAAAGCGGCCGGTATGAATATGCTCCTCACAAACTAGAAAGTTATGATTACACCTTCTACACAGACGGCTTAGCCAAAAAGGCATCTATTGTTGAAGCGGTTGCGTTGTCCAAACCATCGGAAGTTCTGAAGATTCTTCAATCACCTATAGATCGACTGTTGCAACTATACCTCTTCGTACCATGAGGAGATATCAGCGATGAAGTAGGCTCTTACCAAAATTGCAGATTGTCCCGAACAGTAGAGCCAGATTGTATACAATTAAATCATTCCGACCTGGCAAATTAATCAGAAACAACATGGAGAAAAATATTTTTAATAAGTTGAAATCAACAAGAAGGCGACCCACCTCACCATCACGTGATGCCCCTCTCAATGTCAAATTCTAGTTATTGAAAAAGTCGATAAAGAGACCGAAAGAGGCACCTACAAAAACCAAAGTAACACGGAATGGACAATCAATACAGAAAAACCTAAGATAAAAAGGGACTTCAACCAAAAGAGTGTTCACCACAAAATGCTGAAGATCTACGGTCCCAACCACGAGTACCTCAGTTACAATACTGTAAAGGGTATCTTGAGGAGCGACCAAGTGTGTCTCAGCAGACTCAGATGCGGTCATTACCTAAATCTTAGATTCTGGCTAGTGGTAAAGACTCCAAAAAGACGCTAGGTGTCTTTCATCGGTGGAAACAAAAATCAATGGCTCTCTCCAAAGCTTTTCTTTCTCATTTCGCCTATCAGTCAATCAATGTAGCAGATGAAGTAGCCAGACGAGTCTCTAACTTCCTGAAAGAACAGCTTTAAGTGTTGGGTGGCCCTGCATCCAAGGGGTAGAGTGGAGAAAGCAGGAGACGAGGTCGCTAAAGGAGAGAAAAGAACTATTGCGGCCCGAGTTTACTAAGTGTTTTTGGAGGAAGACTGAATGGTGAAGGCCCATCCGGGAAGAACTTCTTAGGGCAGATGACGTCGAGAAAAACTCTGGTCCAGATTAAACCAAATATAAATTGTGCAACATAATGCTTACAAATAACACAGGTAGGAATATATAGAATGTAAGAACTGTTATAGAATGAAGAGGAGTGAACAAAGGAAAGTTTAAAGAGTTGAAGTGATTACACTTGCTGCAATAAGGAAGGGACTATCACAAGCCTTTACTAACACTGGTAACAATTGCGAAGTCTGCGACAATGCTATCAGATCCAACAACAAACCTGTTAAATACGTTAGATTTGAAACCATGGTTCATTTTAGCTGTTATGGAAAAATCTACAGATTAGCATTAACAACTGGATCTGCAAAGATTGTGCTAACTACCATGACAGCATCCCTGATGAAATGAAAAACAAACTCAGTAAACCGTCGACCCGTTGCGAAAACTACAGAGGAGCTATCATACTTGGCGCTAATAGGATCAAAAAGATAGAAGTGGAGATTCACATTAGCCCAAAGGAAGTTATCTGTACAGACATAAATGGCCACAACGACTTTTGTGACAAAAGAGCAAAATCGAACGATAGAGGAAGAGACATCGCACAGAGCCTAATCGATAACTAAGGTGTTATTCTTAATGACGACAGTGCCAACCCGCCAGGGACAATATTCAGATTCTCAGTCTGAAAACTACCTAACACTGTTTTTGGTTGCTTTCTATTCACCACCCATTTCTACCCTGTACGTGCACAAATGCTAATTGTTACAAGTGGGAAATGCAATGGATCTCTCGATATTACCAAGCACCTTCTACAAACTAGAGGGCCTGGGAAAAGACCCTCCACAACGTTTTCAAAACGCTATTGACTACGCGGGCGGATGCTGATCTAGTTTATTCTCTAGAGACTCAACTTAGATTGTTTATCAAAATTTGCCTAACCCTCGAATTCATTAGCCCACTTCAGGGGAACCAATAATATTCTATTTGAATGCTTTTAATATTACTGGAAATATATATTAGTAAATTGTGGCAATTTGCACTTCAATTCAATTTATATATTCGTGCTTTTTTATTATTTATCTCGTTATTGGAAGTTAGTTATTCAGTTACTGCTCATGTTCGGTACGTGCTGTACATACGTAAGTGCATTCGTCAAAGCGGAGAAAATATGGATAGTTTTCTAATGAAGTTTAGCTGGGCTGAGGTAATACTAATATACATAATGCAATAGAAATTTCTATATTGTACGTATTTTCTGACAATTTCTCTAAATGCAAAATCTATGTTACCGGATTGAGATAATGCTACAATAAATACATATTACCTAATATGTAATATCACACAATGTCTATAGCCCACATAATTTGAACATTAGACTTTTTGTTACATTATGCATACCTAATATAATTCACATTAAAACACATTTGTTCTCCAAAAATGCTAAAATTAATGACGTCTTTTGCAGAAAAGAAGAAAGGACAAATAATAGCAAAAAATCTGAAATCCTCGGAAACACGCAATTAAGCCGAACTTAGCTTAATCTTAGTTGTGTATTTTAGGCAAATCTTATATTTATTTCTTCATAGTAAAATTTATGTTACATATTTTTATATGAGTAGGTATACAGGAGATAAATATAATGTTGATACAAACATTTTACATCTACGAGTACTACTCTAGAAATAAGAGTTAGTAAGACATACAACACATCTTCAGCATTTACAAGCGGATTTTAAAAAAACATTCGTTTATTCTATCTACTTCTCAATAAGTTGGAGTTTTAATTTAGTAAAAGGACTATTTTAAAAATTACTATATTGTTTCCTCTATTTCGTTCGGGTTAGTTAGTTTGACAAGCATGCCAAGTTTCTATGTAAGTACCCAAGTACCAAAGTAGCATCGGGTTTCTTGCTTATAATTAGCCATTGAGTAAAGTAGCTAGACATAGAAGCCTTTAAGAATTAATACATTAAAAAAAAGTTAAATGAATACAAAATGAATTTATCTGCTTTTACAGTCTATATATTTCTAATTATTAATTTTAATACGTAAAATTTATTCAGTTCATTAATTTGAACTATCCAGGTTTGGAAATAAAGTCGACAATTTAGAAAACAAAGTTTTGAAATAAGCAGATCGATAAATAATTCAAAAGTTTACGTCCTGAACCGCCAATAAGTAAAAAGTATAAGATGTTATCTATCTTCCAAATTCTAACTATATAATATTTCATACACAATACTTTGGTTCTTAATAAAATAAAAAAATAATCCCAATAGAAAAATCTAAGAAAGAATATGGTGCTGTATACTATTGATATTATAAAATTAGCCAAAACATTGTTGACAAGAACTTGTTTATATTTATAAGACATGAATTTAAACTCAGTAATGATTTGTCCATTATAGTCGTGTGTATGTTTTTGTTTAATTATCGATCATATTTTCAAGAAGAAGCAACAAAATAAATAATATTTCACTTTTCTGAAATTAGAATTTTATATTCAAACAAAATTATTAAATAATGTGAAGAAGAATATGTATGTAGTTCAATTAAGTAGAATACCGCATTAGCACCCCTTCTTGAGGACTTCCTGTCAGACAGCTGGAGCGAGTGTATATTAGATACCTATATTCAAGAACGTGTTCTGAAGTTAATTTTCATATTCACAAACTTCTTTTCATATATCTACTATTCCAAAACATGTTTTGTCAAAGTAACATAAAATGTATATTCAACTCTCGAAACAACCGTTCACCTGAAGCTCATAATATAGTCTTGATTTGAGACACAATTATTATTTATCTAGTTTAGAATGACTTGTACAGCCTATGAAACATAAAAAATGAGGATGGTATAATTTATTTAATTTTAAAAAAAACATAGCGGCTAGACATGATACATACTATTTTTTAGAGTGAGATTTTAATCAAATTTGTTTTCTCACTTAGCTTTACGAAACAACTCGTTTTCAGATAACTTTTTTTCTCGTCAGATAACTTTCATTCTTATTAGACGACAAATCTCCCATCAAACAACTTCCATTTACATCAGAGAATTTTCGCTTTCGTAAGTCAAATTTTTCTCTTATCAGACAACTTCCTTTCTCATCAGATAAAGTTCTTTCTTATCAGACAAAGACAAAATTTCACATCAGTTAACTTTGTTTCTCATCACACACTTTCTGTTTCAAGCAAATTTCTCTTATCAGATATCTTCTACTGTCATGCAACCTTTTCATCAGATAATTCTGTTATTAGATAATCTATTCTAACAGACAACTTTTGCTTTTGGACAATTTCTATTATCTTACAACTTTTTCTATTATAAAAGATATAGAATATTAATTAAATATGTAATACCTATTGTAATACAGTTACACAAATTTAATAAATGTGGTCCATTCAAACATTGTAGAAACTAATATTAAGAATTAAGAAATTTTTAATATTTTTAATAAAAGTATTGAAGTGTGTTTTAGATAAAGAGAAGTCGAAATCCTCGCTGGAAAATGTATGAATTTGCCATGAAACAGCCAGAGAACAACCCTATTAGAGAAACTGCAATTACCAAATGCAATACCAACAGAAGAAAATGGCCAACTTCGTCTTAAATCAATCCAGAGTTTGGAGAGAAATTGGCTCTAAGAGTGAGCACAGAGTCAAATATCAAGCAACTCCATAGAGAAGAACTGAAACCTATCCCAGCGTGTCCTCCGTGGGACAAACTTAAAGGTAACATTACGTTTGGAGACAAGATGCCGAGCACTAGCGCGAAAAGGCAAGCAGAGGCATCAACAAATTATCCCAAGCTGACATGATCATCTGGACAGCTGGATCAGTGATCAATGGCACCAAGAACGGTGGAGAAGGCATCCGAGTTGAGACTGCCGAGTGTCTCCAAAAGTGAGCTCCAGCTTCCGAGTAGCTCTGTACAAAGCACTTTATGACATTAACTTCAATAAGCCGTGCTCAATTAGAATCATTACAAACTCACTTAGTTTCATCACACAACTCCAACATGGTCCCCATTAAAAAACATACAAAATTTCAATCAGATTTGAAAAATACTCAGCCTGCTCGAAAATTACAACTCTAAAGTCCACTTTCAATGGATTCACGCTGGCATTATAGTAATGAACACGTGGACGAGCTATCTAAGAAAAGTTCAGCAATGGACCAGTCAACTTGGAATCCGCATGTAAGCACATAACTCGGCATGTGAAAGAGAAGTGGCTCAGCAGTTTTTATGATCACAGCAAAACATCAACATCAAAATTGCTTAATTGATTTTCACAATGTCTTGAACACAAAAAATAGAAAGACTGCGCGCATCATCCAACAACTTCGCATGAAAAGCAGCCCTATCCTCCAACACAGTCGCTTCAAGATCAAAGCAGCGGGCAACCCAATATGCCGCGAGTGCAGTGAAGTATAGAGGAAGATGCATCTATCTACTTGAGTGTCCGACATCCGAATCAATCATTCGAGACCTAACCCCTCTCCGGCCAATATCTTTAGCAACGAACACCTCTTAGAAGGCCACTTCCGGAAGTCGGGTTGCCTCAATACGTGAAGACCACGAAGATGAGCCCAGCTGGATTTAACTTTGGGAAGAAGTGATAAGTGAAACATTTCAAAATAGAGGCAAAATAATCGACATAGCTTAACTGCTCAAATGACTTTTAACACATTTTTTGTAATGATAAAAAGCGAATTGTAAATTTAAAATTAGTTTGCTTATAATTAGTTTTTCTCTATTTTAATAAATGTCAAATAAAAGTTAAAAAAAACAAAATTAAAACATAAAATTAAAATGAAAATGAAAATGAAACGGGAAATAAGAATTTCTTCAAATCGTTCAATGTGATTTTTATATTATTCACCCATTCGGCTATGAAAAAATAATTTATTTTCAATAATCTCTTTCTATTATACTACAATTGTTTGATTAACGCTTCATTACATTTAACCAGATCTAACAAAAACTTTAAATAAATCAATTCATCCATAAAATGACAATATAACAAAAATCAATATGTTCAAGATTCAAAGATTGTTAGTGTCGGCAATAATTGCTGCTCCCGCCGTTTTCATGTTTAATACAAAAAAAGTAACAACTAAAATTTTACTGAAAGGAAAATCAGTATGGATATATGAGATTTATTTGCCGATAGATCATTTTAATATCGATCGAAAGGTCACTATATTAATTTTATTTTTGTATTTTTCTTTAAGCATTCTTTGGTAGCGAAGATAGTACTATCCATCAACATGTCTATAGGTGTTTGAATGGAATGAAATTTGGAACCAAGATGAATATCCTTAACTTTTAATACATCTTAATATTTTTTACAGCATGACCCAAAGATATTTAAATATATTTTGTATGATACTCAGCTAAGGTAAGTTGAAACATCAAACAAGAAATTAAGTTGCCCTTATTTGGTCAAACTATCACCAATATTTGATACCACTTTTTTAAAATGTAAAATATTTGTACAATTTACATTATTAAAAACTTCTAGTGTCAAATAGTGGTGAAAATATCCGTTTTGTTCCCAGAACAACCTGAGTGCCATTTTTTGTAACTTTTGTTTTTGAAATAAATTAATGTAAACGGTTACGTTTTCTTAAAATTCACATGCCTAAATGGTTTTCATTATGCTATAATTTCAGGAAAATTGAATGAGCCAAAAAATTCATACGAGTTTATGATCAACTTTTAAATCCAATATTTAGCATTTTATAATTAAATAGAGAAACAATGAAAATTAATTAATTTATAATATTTAAAATGTCTTCAAATATGTTCTACCATATCAAATGAATTATGTATTAGAAAGCTAGAATAAAAAAATCATAGCAAATTAAAATAATTGAAACTGAGGTCACTGATTTAAAAATATGATTTTCTCAAATTCATTTCTAATGATTGAATTGATTCCAAAACAAGAAGAATGATATTTAATAGGCCATGTTTATTCATAAAATTGCGACTAGTTTCGTAAAACACACCTGCAATTCTCAAAGCTAATGTCATCTATAAATTCTCTTGTCTTGATGATCAAGACTGCTCCTACATTGG
>JAUYWI010022898.1:0-18790 GCA_034780595.1 Parotoplana pacifica
CTGTCCTGGGCTATCATTTGAGAGTAATATAGATAAGTAGTATATTTTTATCAAAGTATACCTGTTTCTTTATTATTACCCTTAAACGCAAGATTTCAAAATATCGTGAGAACAATGTCTAGAACATTATCAGAATATTTAACTAAATAAAAAAACGTATGTCAGTTTTCATCACAATTTCTTTAATTTGAAATTGTATGTCAAGCCATAGAGTAATTCTTCCTGATCATTGCATATTGATTGGGTAACATCTTGTTTCATATTCATGTGCTTTAAGAATGGTTTTTGTAATAAAAGAAATTAAATCAATATCAATTAGTGTGCAGCTAAATTAAAATAAGATTTCCGATTAGCTGTCAACTTACAAACATAAGTTTTCCTGTTGGTGACAAACTGTTTACAGGCAGTTCTATATTTGTTCATCTGGTAATGGATTTTGGACGTCATGAACCACTTGCCCAGACAGCGTCTGGTGCGTCTTGGGCGTGGGCAGCAGCACAGACGCTTCTTCACCGCCACACGGCGCACACATCGACATCCCCTCTGTTCGGTCCAGATGTGGGCAATGGTCTTCTGACAGTTGCGCCGATCACAGTTGCGCTTCACATAGCGACGTCTTGAGCACACTGGAAATAATAAAATATGGCATTGTTTGGTGCATTGTCTAAATAATTATTTACTTTCTGAATTGTACAATTATTTGTTCTATCTAAAACCAATTGCTTAGTATCAAACTCTAAATGAAAATCTACAATCTTTACTTACCAATCTTTCGTTTAAATATTCGAGCAACATGAACGCATTTGTGTTTGCGGAACACTACACAAACCCGTTTTTTAATCACGCATCCATCGACACACTTGGGCTGGGTGTTGAAGCATTTTCGTTTACACGCTGAAAACGATCAATAAATTGTACGACTATTAGAAACTATACAGATATATCATCTTTATCTGAACTATTTTGTCTTGATTTTATAATTAGAAATTGTTGTTCCAATAACTTCACTCACCACAGCGAATGCTTCGCACTTTTTGCACTTTCCTGCACCGACAGTTGTGGCGATCTTTGACCGTCCATTCAGTAAATATCTTGCGATGATAAGTTGTTCGAGAGCATCCACTGACTCGAGTTCGTCTTGCAGATCGGCAATCTTGGGAAAATAAAATGGCAATGAAAGTTATTTCAGATGTTATCAATTAGACTCAGAAGAAAAAATGGCTGTAAACTACATAGATATCGGTTTTTTAGAAGCGAAATGCACCAAACTTACTGATTCTGCGAATGGATAAATGGGTCACAATTCGGCATCTGCCCGAGTGTTTATCGAACACCTTCTTAAAGAAACGGCTCTCTCTGTTTCCAGTGTGTGGATTACATCGGCGGCGTATCCAGGCTCTTCTTGGACAACAGCAGCGTCGCAGTCGCGATTTGATGAAGCGTTTGCATTTGCCTTTAAATGGTTTGCTGAACGAGACATAGAGGATTTTCTGCATGCAATTGCGCCGATCGCATTTTAATAGACGTTTGAATGGATGAGGGCAGGCTGGAAAGTAATCGTGGTCTACATTAGTATGTTTAAGAGTATTAATACTTTTCTTCTGAAAATCTTCAACTTTTTCTCTTTTTATGCAAAATTAGCTAATTTTCTTTACTTTTATGCTTTAATATGAAATAAACGAACATTTTACATTGCTCAGGCAATGATTATGCCTGGCTGATGAGGCCCAACAAGGCCGAAACAGCTGCGAGTAATATAAATAAGTAGTATATATTTGTCAAAGTATTCCTGTTTTTTGTTTATTATTCCTCTTAACACATTAGTTTCAAATCTTCCAACAATTATGGTACAATATGCAAATTTACTCATTTAATAAAATTGCAGGGAGAAATAACTGTTATCTATTTAGATTTGAAGATTTGAAAATCGTAATTTAAATATCAGAAAATGTATTGCCCCTACTGATTACCATGAATGCTAAAACCTTTACAAAAGAGGCATTCATGAATTAATGGGGTAAAGAGTGTCCCAGTATTGGGACAAAACACAGAATGATATGGATAATATAAACTATTCAAAGCAGGATGGTCTAGGTTGACCAAACGTCTTCTCCCCCCCAAAAAAAGTATTTCCAAATTCCAGTTTAAAAGAAAATTTACCGCATAAATAGCGTCGTATGTGTCGCCCAGAACGACGACATTGGCATCCACGAACACGATGATGGAATGTTCGGACAGTGCGATGCTTGGACCGCAGGTCACACTTGCCAACTCGGACGATTTTGCGACAGAAGCGCACTGTACGGAGAACTCTGCGGAAGACGCGACTCTTGCAGCGGCCCTGGCGCAACGCCCAGCGTCTGGTGAAGCGAATCAAGTGACGCTGTTTGAGGCATCTCACCCAGCTGACTGGTTTGGGGCAGCAGCATTTTACCATGTGGGAGCGATGCTTCTTACCGCATCGGCATCCACGCCTAAGATGGATGGTGTCGATAATTCTGCGCTTGCAAGTATATCGATTACATTTCTGTGCATGTCTGGAATGGTGGAGCGCACAGACAATTGGCTGGCGTTTGATGGTGACACGTTTTGCGCACTGGCCGTGAATCAATCTGAGGACAAATAAACATTAAAATAACTCTTCAGTGCTTCTATGGTTTTGCACTAAAACATATTTATATTGATAAGAGAAATAATAAATATACATACTACTTATTTATATTACTCGCTAATGATAGCGCTGGACAACTGTTTCGGCCTTGTTGGGCCTCATCAGAAAGGCACAATCACAGCCTGAGCAATTTCATATCAAGGCACAAAAGAAAGGACAAATCGCTATAGTTGCATAAGAAAAGAGAACATATTCAGAAACAGCTGTCCTGAGCTATCATTTGCGAGTAATATAAATAAGTAGTATATTTTTATCAAAGTATTCCTGTTTTTTTAGTATTACTCTTCAGCACAAAAGCATTGCAAAAACTAAAAATATCCTACGTTTTTCAGTTGAAACTTATAAACTGGTAACTGCGAGGGGCATAACAATAGTAACGAGACAAATGCACCAATTTTTTAATTGAGGACTGTCATATTTAAAACTCATTATTTGTGGACAATAAGGGATAAGTAAATCAAATTTCAGAATGTTTAATTTATTTACAAAAAAGTTACAACAATTTTAAAAATACATTTTTTGAAAATTAGTTACCTCTATGAATACAGGGTGGGCCATAAGTCCTGACTTTTTAATTTCATAATATAAATAGATAATTTGTGCTAAAATTTGTTACACACATATACTCTCCCTAGAAAGATTCATTGAGAATTTTTTAACAAAATCAATATGAAGACCGATGATATGATCAGGACCAAAAATTAAAGTCTGTCCAATTGATTTTAAATTTGGTGTGTAGGTCCATTAGGCACTCAGTAACTCAAACACATAAAGTTATATTTCTAAAATATTGACCCCCAAAACCTACTTTTGCTCTGAAAATATTTCAGACGACAAATGCCAAACCAAACTTAGGCGTTTCTAACATCCCATTCCCCAGAGTACATAGTCAGGTTAGAACCAGACACCTCTGGATTGAGAGTCCAGTGTCCAACCACACAACAGGCGCTCTGTACAAAAGAATAGGTGCTTAGAAACCTTCTTATACCCACAGCAACTACTAGAAATAGTTAGCTATATTTGGTTTTGATTTTCCAGTAGTTTGCTGTGGGTATAAGGTTTCTAAGCACCTTCTCTTGTACAGAGCGCTGGTCGTGTGGTTGGACACTGGACTCTCCATCCGGAGGTGCCTGGTTCTAACCTGACTATGTACCCTGGGGAATAGGATGATAGTAACGTCTATGTTTGGTTTGGTATTTCTCTTTTGATCTAAAAATATTGGTTATCAAAAAATAGATCATCAATGTTTTTCTAAGAATATTTATGGATTTGTGCTACACTGAGCAGTGGACCAAATTTGAAGTCAACTCGACAAACTTTAATTTCTGGACCTGATATCGTTATCGGCTCCTTAGTTTGGCCAGCATATTGATTTTGTATCATTTATTCTGTCAATGAATCATTCCAAGGTACATGTGTACCAAATTTTAGCCCAAACTATCCATGAAGTATAAAATTCAAAGTTGTAGGGACTTATTATGGGTACAAATTTTCAAAGATTGCATTTTTAAAAAAATGGTTGTTACTATTTTGTAAATAAATTAAATTTTCGTAAATTTGGTCTACTAATTCCTATTTTCCGCAAATAAAGAGTTTTAAATATAACAGGACTAAAAAGAAAAAAAGTTGAGGCCTTTGTCTCGTTACTTTTGGTTTAATAAAATGAAGATTAAAATACAAATAAGATTCAGAAATGATTAAACTATAAATGAATGTAGCTTTCACAAAACATATAAATATTTTTTTTAAATTTTGGATTAAATCCTGGGGTACAATAATGGCCAGAACAACCAGGCTAGGGCCACTCCGCTCATTAGCTGACAAAAATGTACTCAAATTGATTTAAAGAGTATTTAAATTTAAAATCTAACCAACCTCGAGGCAGCGAAAAAGCTAGTGACTTGATATCCAAAACATGCATAATAAGCATGTTCCATTATTGCCATTAACTGAATTGTATTGTAACCTGAAAAACATCATCAGTTTCATAAAGAAAAGTGGATGGTTGTAAAGTGTGTTCCCGGCAAATTCTGGCACCAAGAGCAGCCAATCACTTACCAAGATCCTTAATTCTGGGCAGAACATTGTCCCTGAAGTGTGTATAGGTAGCCACAGTGCCCTCCCAAGAGGAGATACCCACGTGGCACTCGTAGATACGAAGACTTGCAGGACGGGCAGGATGGGCGTGTTGCATTTGATAGCGCTGAAAACAGTGGGAAGTTCTATGTACATTCGGATAACCAATCACACGGCAGTCACAATAACAATGAACTCCATCAAGTTACCTGTGCAGGATTGTAGAGAACCTGGTCGTAAATCACACGATCTTCCATACATGTCACATAAGTCGCCCAGGGACTCAAGCGGTCCAACTTTCGACCATCGGATGTTTCTATTAAAAGCTAAAATAAAAATAAAAGGAGTAGTCAGGGGGGCAATAATCTCGTATAAACAAGAAGAGAAAATATGGACTACAAATCTCTAGCAAGTTTAGAGCAGTTTTGTCATGTATCCTATTCATGAGATGGTGCAATGTCTATTAAGTAATAAAATTTTCTAGCTACAAAGCTAAATAAATTTGCTAAATTGGTTCCAATTTGAGTTCCGAAGTAAGAAATTAAAATTTGTTGGCGTTATACTTTCTTATAAATAAGTGCTCTGTTTGCTTTTGGAACAAACTACTATGTACAAGAGCAATTTACATTTAGTTGCTTATATTTAAATTTAAACACCCACCAAAAAAATAATCTCATAAATTGCAAAACACATGGTATTGTATAATTGTACTATCGATCTAATAACGTCCTTTGGTCAAACCATGCAGTGCAGTACGTAGGTAAACCAAAGATGTGCAAGTTCAATAGGTCAGACACCATACGTCTGCACTATAACACACAAGTCGAGAGTGCATTGCAATACAAGTGCCAACGGACGTGTGTAGGTATTCACAAATATAAACACTTGACAGTCATTGTACAAAAAATATACAATGACAGGCAAGCGAGTACAAATTGTGACTAACAAACCGTACTCTATCTTTTAAGTACTTGCTAATTAATGTAAAGAAACCAAAATCTATATTATAAAACGCAAAATCAATGAATGGATATGAAAATGTCAATCTTTCAAATCATCTGTTTCCTAGGACATTACTAGGGATTTGAACATGATACCGTTCTTACACGGCATGGATAATAAATCAATATAATTATGAACCAAGTTATTGTCTTTAACCTGTAATAAAAACAACTTACTTTCACTTTTGAACCATGAGGTATTGCGGGTTTTCCATCTTTAGGTGGGATTACAAGTTTCCATTTCCCAAATGGAAGTTGCTTATAGCAATATTCTTCACTGTTCCAGGAATCTAAAATATTCACAATTATATATAAGTACATATAAATAAGGAAACCTTTTAAATAAAATTAATTCTGACCTCAAATAAAATTCGAATAAAAAGAAAATGCACTATTACAGTTTCAAGTTCCATTTTCCTTCTTCAGGCTATTAAATTCTAATATTTTGAATCAACTGTTTAAAATAATTTTATGGATGAATTCAAACAGCTGATTCAAATTTTTCATCTATCCACTCAGCATATTTGCTTCTTATCTTAATAACATGGTTTTAAAAAAACACATTAAAATTAATTCTTAAGAAAATATATCAATTTCTTTGATGAAATCTAGATAGTACTCAATCGAATGACTTACTAAAATCTCCTCTGAGAAAAACTCTCTTTGCACCTGGTATCCATTCCAATGAGGTAACAGTTCCGTCTTCAAGAACATGCAACCCATAGGTTTTATAACTTTGTGTAAAATCATCATATTTTTCCGAAACAGACAAAGAATTTGAAATGTCCAAATAAGACTTATACCTAAAAAAATATTAATAGAGAACAAAAGAGGTAATTTATGTTTAGTAAAATGATCTAATGCAATGAGTAGCTAACGTTTTAAAACAATAATGTATCAGATAAAATACAGTTGTCTCCTGAATAATAAGATATTACTTTACTTTAATAAAGATATTCCTCAACAACATCTTAAGACTAAAAAGCCAATAATATTTATACATGTATTTAGAAAAGCACATATTTGAGGGGGGGGGGGCTCAACCACTGATCTTATAAGTTTGGTTATAAAATAGTTGACTTTCTAAATATAAACCTCTATTTAATGTTTGATATTGTGAAACATTAAGTAATTTTGAACTCAGAGAATGTAACCAATTCCCTCAACAATTTGGCATAATTTTATGCTTAGTAATTTAAGGTAGTCAAGTTGCTAACCACTGTATATAATAATAATTTATTTTTTGCATATTTTATAATCAATTTGAAATATGCTTTGTAATAATTTGTAATAATTTTTATCAGATTTTTATAAGCATAATTTTATGAATAGCAGTGGCTATTTACAGAACACTCAATGGATAAAGATTAAATTCAAAATCCACTAGTAGGTTTAGAGTTTAATCTTGAGCATTAAACTAGTCTGAAAATAGCCACTAATGATTAAAAGGCCTTACACTGAAAATAGAAGTAAACAATACATAGTTTTTATTAATATCTTTTTGATAATGGAAAGTTAATTACTAAATCCATGCTGTCACTCATCTAGATTTAATATACAGGGTGGCACATAAGTTACCAGGCATAGTTTAAAAAATGTTGAACAGAAAATAATTATTTATTCATGTTCTATTTATTTGTAAGTATCAGATCATGAGTAATTTCAGACAATGAAATCAACATCACATGATTGCTTTTGATATATCAATGTATGAAATATAAACAGAGAAATACAGCTGAAAAAATAATTTAGAAATTTTGCACCAATAAGCAAATTTTTATAATTTTAGTATGTATTTGTTGCTCTTTTATTATTTCATAAAATATGCAATTTAAAAAAATATATGATGCAATTAAGAAATAAGATTTTTCTAGATTTAACAATTTACATTGAAAATTTCCTCAGAAGTATAGTAAGGGTAAGTTGCCACAATAGGCACAGGATAAATCTTCCCATGTAGGGGTAAGTGGTTACAATAAATGCAGTATAAATTGTCAATGGAGAGATAAGTTGTCACAATAAGAGGTAAGTTTTGTTTTCACTGTAGAACTGAAAAGAAACATACCTAAAATATCATGGATGTCTTCAGATTACAATGTATTAATATGTGATAACTTTTCAAATGGATTTCAATATATAAGCACATCTAAGTAACCAAAAATATAGAAACTTACTTTACTGTATAAATATTTATCTTGTGAAGTATGACTCATAATTAAAAAAAGGAAATTAAACATGGGAAATAATGAATGTGCCAGCTACATTATGCTGCACACATTGAAAGAAATTCATCTTCAAAGTAAATTTATAGGGAAACCACTAATAAATAATACAAATTACAGAAATGAAATTGACAAGAAAATCAAACAAAGCAAAAGTAAAATATAGTTATAGCAGTGTCCACAAACAAATCTTACCTAATGATTTAAAAATACTTTACATTCAATACATTAAGCAGACATCTGACATTTTCTACCATGATTTATTTAAATAACCTAACTGCAATATCTGTAATTATACAGTTAGACCTATCTAAAGTTTCTATTATTTTACAATACATTTTTATAAAATTATAGACATTGCAAATAAGATATTTTTCAAATCATGGCAGTTTTATAGAAATAATACTAAACATCTATAAAACTAAATTATTTTTCAAACATGAATTAGAAAATTAATTGCTAATTAGAAGATAAATACCAATTTATATAATTTACAAACTACAGTTTTTGTAATCCAACCAATAGGTACCTTTTTATTAGCTTAATTTTTATTTCTGCACAAACAAGACTCATAAAAATGGTAAAACTTTTACTACACATCTTGTAGTCTTGTTGGTATAAATGTAATGATTCCATCATCACTAAAGTTGTTTTGATCTGCCTTTTAATTCAACTAGTGTTTATTTAGCCTTTTACATTTTGAACAATAACTAGATTATGGAAAGAGTGATGGTTGTGTACACATAAACCGCTGAGGGTCCTTGTTATTGTTTTGCATTTTAATTCTTTTACATTTTTCATTTCTGACTGGATTGTTTTATGGATTTTGGATATACTAGATGGTACTTTCAATCACTGAGCTTGACTGGTCATCTTATCATGTTTCAGCTTGGGTGTAGAACAAGATGAATATGACTACATAGTTTTGATCTGATCTGAAGGAATATTGTTTTTATGTTGAAGTCTTATATTTTTACACATCTTTTGGTTGGATTACATTCATTACTATGATGTTAATGCTGTCGAAGGCTTGACAGATATTATTTTTTATTTCATATTTTGAATGTTTGCTACAGTAAAGATTTTATTCTACACATACGAAAAATCAGATTTTAGACATGGGTGACTAGACTATCCTAAATTTTTGAGGGAGTATTCGTTCAGTCGTAACTGACAATACACACTTTGGTCATGGGTACTCTAAAGATCAACATACAGTCAATTGAATCAGTTTTACAGTGCCCGTCTAGTACTTTTGATTCGTTTCTTTTAAATTAATATTTTCAAAATCTCTAAAAAAATGGAAACCATTTAAGTTTATTTTATTAAAGCTCACCTGAGTTCATTATTATACATCATGATAGGTTGAATATTTATTTTTAAAATTCATCGATTAATATTAAGTGTATACCTACCTACACATTGATTGAATAAAAACAGCAGACATATGTAGACTAAAACTATGTATTTTAATATTTTACGCTAATAAATCAACCTGTAGCAGAAATTCCTTGGCAAATTTTAGTCTACTGAACAGTTTGAACAACAAACACAAATGTTTTAAAAGAAAGTAACAGCACAAAGCATGTTGCATTTGTGTCAATGGGAATGTGACCAGCGTAACACAAAGTGTCAATTGGAATATCTCGAGAAGCATAATGGTGTTTTACTTTTATAAACATTCAGAAATGTAAAGCAAACAAAATTTAACGCTATTTTTAAGATCAATGACTTCTGACAAATCACATTTAACTTTTTTTTAGAATAACATTGACAGGTGGAAAAATAAGTGTCACTTTTTGATTGCTATAAATCTATCTGAACTGATGAATAATAAAGCATTTTGAACCGGGTACACACAAATATGATGGTGGTGGGTGTGTGTAGGTGAAATTTAAAAATTAAAAAAAAAATTGTCTTCCTCATAAAAATAATTTAATTTTGAGAGGAAAGTACATATTAGGTAATGCAGAATATTTAAAGTAAGACTAATTAATTTTATGAACAATTTTGACGTATTCTGTAAGTTATAACCAAACTATTTACAAGCAAATAGATTCATACACGGAAAGCTCATCTGAAGAACATAATTTCTGAAAAAATTTTATATTAAAGAATTTATGAAAAACTAACTAATATTTTAGGTATAAGATGCCATACCAACTGTCGAAAAAAATAAAATTAATTTTTAGCAATAAAATATTAATTTATTTAAATAAAAAGAATTGACATTAAGTCACCTACTCAGTCAAGTATAGTTTATATTATTAATTTTCCCTAAGAATATGTTCCCTCATAAAAATTAATGACGTGTGGTTATATCAAGCTTAGATTTATTGTTTTGCTTTTTTATCAAATAAAAATATCTACTTTTATATCATTTTCAATATACAGGCAATTTTATTTCTTCATGTTAGTCAATTTTTTGTCACTTTGGCAATTTCGATACTGAAATTTGTAATTAATTATGCATTGCAGTTTTTGTCTCTGGTTTTTGTTCCTAGGACTCAGAATTGATCAATACCTACATTACCTATAATAGCTTTTATAAAAAAATATTTGCTCGATTTAGCATATTAATAGCATCACTTATCTCTAAAAAAATAATGAAACATGAAACTTGGGTGCAACTGAAAAATTATTTGGAGATATTTAACTGTATATTGTGAAGATCAAACAGAAAAAAAATTTGCTGCCGCTTGTCAATGATTGTCTTTTATCTTCTTTATGGCTTTAAAGTTAAAACAAAAGATATGTATATTGAAATTAAAACAATTCTATTTCGATAATTCTATTTATTTATAATTAATGTTTGTCATTAACAATCAAGAATCAACAAGTAAACTATGTAGTCATTTGGTCAAATTAATTGAACATTCTATGTAATTGATTTATTAAATAGAAACTCGATGTAATTTTTTAAGCATGCATTTATTGATTATTTTTTGATTTTATGATGATTTGTATTAATTTTTATTTTAAAAAAATTGCCTAAATTTTTCCTAAATTCATAGAAATAATCTTTTTTACGCACCTACATAGGTCGATTCAAATGTATCTTTGCTACCATTTAGGCAAATAGCTTGAATGCTAGGTTAGGGTCATGAAAAATTCCCGTGAATGTCCTCCCCTGTAAGGAAATCTAGAAATCAAGAAATTCACAAGGAAGTCATAACTTTACATATTATATCACTTTTAGATTACATTTCTAAAAGTTTTCTTTGTAAAGGAAAGAGTTTGTGTCAGTTATCTTTATAAAATGACAGTAGGTACCTACAATACCTACATAATGGATTTTTATACTAATCTTCGGTTGATTAGCTATTGAGACTATACTCTAGGGAAAAGATGAGATTTGTAATTTATTTTTGAATAACAAAAAATTAGATTTTTATAAATAATGTACCTATAATAAAAGTTATTAGGTGTACTATAAAAAAATATGTTCTAAGTTAACAATACCACCACCTAAAAACATCTGATTTAACATAAAGAGAAAAAGATACGTGCTATGTTAGGCAGGTCTAGAAAACATTTCTAATGATCCTAGTACCTATTTGTGTACTTTTCAATAATTACACATAGGTATGTAGATCATCAAAACAAACAAGATAAAAAGTTATGTAAAAAATGGGAATAAAAAATTACAACACACACTGTAAAAAAGTGATGTTTTCAAACAAAACATTAATATACAATGACAACGCTATTGTGCCATTTGTTTCTAATATTTTGTTATTTAGTGATTATAGTAGGTAGTTCTTTATTTTTTTTTTACTAAATAAAACTTCAGAAATCATTATAAAATAATTTTTCGAAATACATATAAATTATTATGCAGTATGAATAATAAAATTCATTTTCATCTGATAGTGATTTTAACTTGTTGCTGCAATATATGCTTCTACATATGCTTTTACCTATTGTTATAAAAACAAAGACTTTTTTGTAAAAAGCGTCTCAACTTAAAAATGGTAAAAGAAAGAAAAATGAATAAAAAGTTTATTTTTGAATGTGTTGCAAACATCCTCGTATATATATAGTAAACAGTCACTTTCTTTGGGTTGAATTATTTGCACTTCCAAAATAGCTTCTATTCTTTTCAACTTACTACCGTTTTGTCAAAGATAGTTTATTGTTTCAGTTTTGAATATGGCAATAATAAAAAAAGTATTCGACATTGATTGAGTACCCCAAGGTTAGTCAATTTTAAAATGGCATTGCTCTTATAAAAATTGAAGTCAATTAATTAACAAGATAAATATAAAAATTGACGAATAAATTTAGAAAAAAAGATTGAGATTTACATCTTATTTAAGTGTTATATCAATCATATAGAAATTTAGATCTACTCATACCTACTAACGAAAGCGTCCCTATTATAAAAAGAAAATCTTTGATTTTCTAATGATTTTTCAATTAACCTTTCGTAGAAAATCTTTTTTTATACAAAAAGAAGATGGGGTGGCCACCCTCCCTAGGATTTCATACTTCTCTGCAGGTGGTTGTTTTTCATTGTAAACTGATTCATTTGACCGTAGTTGCAACTGTGTATTGCTTGATCTCAAACACCTCCTTAAAATCTAAGTAGCTTTAGTCACTCATGTCCAAAATCTGATTTTTCAGATGCGTGAATTATTTAGATAAATTAGATGCAAACTAAATTGAAGTATTAATTTGGTTAAATATGGTACAAAAGTATTGTAGACATTTTTTTGATAGATTTTCTTAATCGTTATGGTTCCAATACTTTTAGAAGAACCCGATTATACATATTGATGACATGCGAGAATATAACCAACTATTATTCAATTTTATTATTTTTATCGTCAAAATTGTTTTTTTATCCAACGTATTTTTTCAGAGGGCCGTCACATGACCTAAAGGAATCAAACCAGATTTACATGAAAAATTCCTCAATAAATTTTGTTAACAGGTGGAATATTTCATTCCAGTCGGATGATCTGTGTTTAAGCAATTTTTAAAGAAAACATTTATGGGGTGGCTACCTCAACTTATTTTAAGAATTTTGGTATTTGTTTCTTGAGGCTCCCTTCCACATTTCTAAATGGTTCTAAAAAGTTTTAATTCAGTAAAGTCCATATAATTATGACTTTTATTTTAACTATTTATAATATTTTATTGTTGCAATTTAAAATTTCATAAATTAAAAATAAAATACCTCTATTCCGAAATACATGTTCACTAAAAATTATTTACACAAATATGTCAGTTTAGAAGAATTGCCAACTCTCATTGCTTTACTGTGGGACATAGGATATTGATTTTTTATTTGACTAAAAATCTAAATTGATATAAAAATAAATGAAAAGGAAAGTACTTAATCGAAACAATTCTTTCTCTATTAAAACAAAAAAAACAGTAGTTTTCATATGTGATTAAAAAAATAATTAAAATGCTGGAAAATCAAATTAAATAATACGCACAAAGTTTGACCGATTTTAGTTGCTTTTTCAGTGTTGTCAAAACATGTCTGGAGTTTTAGCATTTTAATTAAACTAATTTATCTAATAGGAAAACTGCTATGTTTTTATTTGTTTTAAACTTATTAAATGGGAAACACTGCTTCAAATTTTCTCTTTATTAAAAAAATATCTAAACCATAGAATAATATATATTATTCTGTGATCTAAACTATGTACAAATGATATATTTTGAAAATTCACTCATTTTCTTTATAAAATATATTTTGCATTTTTAAACAATGAATTACCTAATCATGTTGGACAAAAAAACAAAGATACTGCTAATAGGTATTTCCAAGTCCAAGGACCGTTTGGCTGAAATTTGATACAAAAACTCTAAATAGGTTTATCAACCATAGATTGGCCACCATATTGATTTTATTCTAAGAAAAATATGTCGAAGTCTTTTTAGAGTTTTGTGACAGATTATATGGATCATGGACCAAAAATGATTTGGTGTAGTGACCGATGACTGCCAAAATTAAAATTTGTTCAATTTATTTCAAATTTTTATCCATCATATCAAATATATTTGTTGTTCCAATCGATCAATTTTTCATAGTGACGGTTGTTTTTGATCTGCCTTTTAATTCAACTAGTGCTTATTTAACCTTTTACATTTTGAATAATAACTAGATTTGGGAAGAGTGACGGTTGTGTACACATAAAACTGGTTAAAACTCACCGCTGAGGGTCCTAAGTCCGGCACAATATTCCTTGTTATTGTTTTGCATTTTAACTATTTTACTTTTTTTATTTCTGACCGGATTGTTTTAAGGACTTTGGATATACTAGATGGTACTTTCAATCACTGAGCTTGACTGGTCATCTTATCATGTTTCAGCTTGGGTGTAGAACAAGATGAATATGACTACATAGTTTTGATCTGATCTGAAGGAATATTGTTTTTATGTTGAAGTCTTATATTTTTACACATCTTTTGGTTGGATTACATTCATTACTATGATGTTAATGCTGTCGAAGGCTTGACAGATATTATTTTTTATTTCATATTTTGAATGTTTGCTACAGTAAAGATTTTATTCTACATATATGAATAAAACAAATATAAATGAAATAAGATTAGCCAAAAAGGATCCAAAGCATAGAGTAATGATACAAAGTTTGTTAGCTCTCCTATAACAAATTCCAAAAATTAAATATGATTAACCATGGTTTTTAGGTTGGTATTACTCTAACTGTTTTATTAAGTTAACTGTAATTTAATATTACGCTAAAGGAGGTAATAAACATAGATAAACATAGAATAATAATCCTACATGTATTTTCGACTTTGTCTTAAAGAATAACTATATTTATCTACTAAATACCTAGTTACCTACAGTTAGAGTGATACCAACCTAAAAGCTATAGCTAACAATATTTAATTTCATCATTTTAAATTTTAGTATTTTTGGAATTTATTTTAGGAGAGCTAACAATCTTTTGAGCCCTATTTTTAGAAATTGGATTTCACCTTTTTCTTATTTTAAAACTAAAATTTTTATATATAGGCAAACTTTGACACAAACATTTTCATAACTTTAAGTTTGGATCAATATTTCTTACGAATTTGATATAAAGAATGCTTCTATGATTACAAAAAAGTCTGTTGGAATTTTAATTTTAAGTATTCTATAAAACACAATGTCCAAAATATAAAAACAAAACTATCGACTAGAAAATGTTATACAATATTTTGTGTGTGAAGTTGAATCATTATTTAAAATCCCAATTGGAAATTTTAATTTTGATAGTGCATCAGAATATTTCATATTTGGATATCTATATTATTGGTACCTATATTGGCAAATAATATGTCTAGGCCTATGGAAATAGGCCGTTAGTTCCGAGCTAGCACTAGCCTTGCCAGAATAGTATAGGACTTCTAAAAATGGCCATCTGTAGCTCGTACAGTTTAAAACTTAGAATAGCCAAATTTGATCAATAGGTTGTCTTTTAATAATGTGTAAAATTTTGATGGAATTGGTTCAGTAGTTTTTGAAATATGAATACATAAAGACTTTACTGTCACTAGACAGAATTGTTAGTAGAAATAAACCACTTAAGAGAATGTTGTTGGACAGACTTCTTGCTAGACAGATTTGTATTTTACAACTTTGTGTTTTACGACTTAGGTAAATAAAATGATTGTGACTACAGAGAAAGTTAGTTTATAGAATATTTAGATCAGAGAATTTAATTTCAAAATCCGAACAAAAATAATATGATAAAATTTTTTCCAGAAAGAAAGAAATATTTTACTAATGAAGAAATTGTGAAATTGTCACTTCATATTTTACAATCTATCGAATATTCAGATAGTGATTAATTTCTGGTGAAACCAATTTTCTACATATAAAATTCTCTGATCTAAATGTTCTATAAACTAACTTTCTCTTTAACTTATAATTTATTTTAGTTACCATAAAACGCAGAATTGTACAACACAAATTTGTCTACTGAAAAGTGGCTTATTTCTACTATCAATTTTTCTATATTTCTAAAATTCTTTCTAAACTTTAACCGATTTGGATGAAATTTGGCACATATTAAGTGGCCCAGGAACATTGAAAATCCGTTCTAATTCTTTTGATGTACTCTTGTAACTGCCTAGAAACGAGTAGTATGTGTTAGTAGTATAAAATGAAACTTCCCGGATATTACATTGCCTCTTGTCACTTTGTTTGCTTCATGGTGGTAGTTTTGACCGCACTTTTCACAAGTGAAAAGAACATTTAGTGCCCCGTTTAGTGGATACTCTTTTGATGAATCTTGAGGCCGGCTAACAGATTTACACACTTTGTTGCATCCTGTGTATTGGTATTTGTTATCTGTTTGTTCCGTTTTCTTTATTTCTCGTAGTTCCCTTTGACTCAACCTGGCTGTGTTGATGACCTTGTTCTTTCTCAAAGGTTCTCAGTCGGTTGATTCGATCATCGACCTTCCTGCGCCAAGTTTGTCTATTGATCACATCCAAGGCAATCGTGTTATTATTGAAGCCTCATTCCCGTGAAGTTTTCTCCAATAGTTCACGGTGGTCAGTTGTTTTTTCTTTTGTTTAACGATCGGAGTGATTTTCTATAAATTGTTGTCAAGATGTAATCTACTGTTGTACCAATTGATTTTTAGAGGTATTGACCCACCCCAACGACCAGATGTAAATGCACGTTGTCACTTCAAGGATTAACCCTTGTAGTGCAGACATATTAGAATTACATTACCTGCAGGCATGGGTCAATAGTAACCCATTGTGTTTTATAATGCTAATTGAAGGTTGTGGCATAACAGTTTAATTTTTTAAAATTTAATTACCATACCGGATTCATAGGTTTTGAACAACAAATTTTACACCAGCATCATTGTTAATATTAACATCGCAGTTTTAGTATATACTTATTATTGTTGTCTATAATTGAAATTGGATGGCATATCCATTAAATATAAACCATGTAGAAGTAGCAGTTGTAAATCGAATGACCACATATAGAGCAGCTTTGAAATGTATTGGTGTCTCTTGCTGTTGGACAAACATAACATCACTGCTGACGATGCTTTTCTGTCGATAGGGTGTCCTCTCTGGTGAATAAATCCAAAGATTCGAAGCAAATTTTGAATAGTTCGGGTGAATTGCCGAATGTCATTGGTTATCTTTTTATTTTCTTGCTGAACACTGCAGACATTGCCATGGCATTGCAGATTGACTGCATCAACAATCATTGTTGAACAGAGAATAACTACCACACTATGACTTGTTTGATATGATACCATCGCTATTGTTTGATTTTTTTAAATAATGAGTTATAACATCTTTCTTGTCAAGCGTTTTGGTGGAATCTCTTTTGTGTTCTTCCAAACATTTTGAACAGTTAGTTAGCAACTTTTAGCCTAATGTATCTGACATTAATAATTCTTGTCGCTCCACTAACTCTGAAAGTTCGAGAACCACTATTTTCCCCAGGTTTGTTACTCTTTCACCATCACTATTTGCTCCAACAATAGGAAACATACCGTTGAAGCAGCAGTCTGATTGCTCGCTTACATAAAAAGTTTCATACCATATTTGTCAGGTTTAGATGGTACATTGTGTCAGTGCAGACAACATAGGTCACTACTGACTTACTAATTTTTTAAGAGATGACGGCCTAAAACTATCAGGCAATATTATATTAGATGTAATCTACTATTGCAGAACATTATGGATGAGAAATTCATAAAAAGATTAGTAATTATTCAAATACATTTTATTAACTGCCTGGATCAGTAGGTAGTGATCCATGCTTACACTACAAGGGTAATATTCTTGATAGTTTTGTACTTTAATTTAAACAATAATTCTATTTCTAAAATGCTTTGTATTATGCTTGCGTGCAATCTAAAATAAAAATAGTTTCTAGAAATAAAATATCTTTATAAAGGCAAAATTATATTCTCAATAAGTGAAGAATGCCGTTATAACCGTTGCTACCTCGATAGTTAATACTCTGTTAAATATAATCAAGCTCTACTAGGTGTGCTATTAAGTGGTTTTTTTTTAGATTCACCCTTTTTTATTTGGGTGAAAAGTTTTTACCTTTCTGAGAGGTGAAATGTTTTGCTTATTAAAATAGTTTAATTTAAAAGTGCAATTTGTCACTTTAAATTTTTTTCACCTTAAACAGTTAAGTGTGAAACTTTTGCTCTTGTCCGGTGAATTTGTTTGCCCTTTAAACAATTTACTTTAAATGGTGTACATTTTTACCTATTGCTTTTGTTTCACCTTTTCTTTCTAAATCTCAATCCTAACTTTTCAACTAAAAACATTTTTATCGAATAAAATCAAAAATTGTATGAAAAAGTTTATCATATTATGAAATGTAACTATGATTGGATAATATGTATTAATTGTCCTGCAAAAAGATAACTGACATAATTAGAAAATGTTATCAAATCACCCTTAATCCCAAAACTAGTCCAAAAATATCAATTTTGAATCGATGTTATCTATGAAAGAATGCATTCTATAGGTTTGTTTCAAAGGTGTTCCGATTTTCATAACTATTTTCAATCAAAAAATCAGATTCCAATAAATGATAATTGTTAACAGATAGAGGTATAGGACAATTAAAAGACTGTATGTATATAAAGATAAATTAAGAAACAGTAGTTTCGGTTACGGTTATATATAGGGTGTATCGAAATTAATGTCGTTTTTCAATTATATAAAAATTTCTAATTTCAATTATATAAATTTTTCTAATTTGATAACAACAGAGTTACAGAGATAACACATATAACAGCAGAGTTAGAATAGTTTATTTAGCACAATGAGAGTCACAAATAATAGCCGTCCTT
>JAUYWI010023009.1:0-18790 GCA_034780595.1 Parotoplana pacifica
TAATGTTTACAAATGCATTATAAAATTTGCTTAGGTACATACAAAAGTAGATTATATATAGAGGAAATATATTTAGAGTAGTATTTCAATACAATGCCAAATTCACATAATGCCAGCCAAAAGCTCTGAACAAACGCTGGCATTATATCGAGAGTACACTGTAGTTACAAAATGCTAAGCTGTGGCTAAAAGCCATGTTTTGTGTTCCCTTTTTGCCAATTACTTTTTTTGGTTTAACCAATTCCATTGTCATTTAAGGTGATTGGATCCTGAGTTGCAGTGAAGTTGATTAATTGACAACCAATATATTTGGTCATTAGTAACACTGCAATTGAACACTATTAACATGGTATTTTGTTGTTGGAAATGGAACTCAAAATTTGGATTTTTGATCATGGCAAATACACATTTCTTTTGTAGTGCATGCTTTATGCTATAGATATTCTATCTTCAATCCTCTTTAATAATTACATTAAAATATGGATTTTTCTTCTCTTTAAACTAATTTCTGATTGTTTGAATTAAGAAATTTTTAGCCACTTGAAGAATAAAAACAATTAGAAAATAGTCACACAGTGACTTTGTTATCATGTACTAACAAAGTAATATTATACTTATTATGAAATTTGATTTTCATGTCTTCATATATTTTCAGTAATTGGATGGACTATTTTCATATCTCTGTACACTGTTTTGCAAGATAGATGACACATATTTTTTCATTTGATTTTATGGAATTCTGAGGGTGTTTTTTAATTACCAATGAGAGTTTTACCTCAAAACACAAATTTATGAATGTGTTGTTACTGTAGACAATAGATATTGTATGTTATATTGAGATTAAAAAAATCAATGCAAGATCATTAATTACTGTAAAAAATTAGACTTGTTAGCTAAACTAAAGAAATCAAAATCACATCTTAGATTCATTTTAAAGTAAAGTGTCATCTATTTTGTAAAGCAATGTATACTTTTGAATGATAATTATTATTAAATGTCTTATTATTATCATTATAATACAGCAGATCATGGAAAAGACATTTCAACAAAAATATAATCTAGATTAGCTAAAAGAGAAATCATATTTTTAAAAATGCAGAAAATTTCAAATTGGTTAAATAATTTCAAATCAAACATCATAAACAGCAGTGGACAAATAATGATGGACCTGATTGTAGTCTTTGATTATGCTCGAGCCTATGATAAAGTTTGGTGCAAGGCTTTGATCACCAAACTCTACTTTTGCAGGTGTTCCAGGCTACTTCAACCAGTGTATCTGGTTATTTAAAAATTATTAGAAACCATTAAATCTAGGATAGTTTGTGTCAGAAATTCATTTTAGTGTAATGTACCAAGCTTAGCATAACTCAAGCAATTATAAATTATATTATCTACTCCAAGTTAGCATACAAGAAGAACTAACTTATTATAAAATGAACAAGCAGAGTTATTATATTACCACAATGTTTAATAACATCTATCAAGAATTAGAATTTTTCAGTAGTGCAACATTTATTTTGTTTTATTGTGAATTAGAACAATGTAAATGTTATAGTAAGAGTAGATTTAGTTCAAGGCAAACCTTTTCACATGGTTTGTATGAATATAGAAAATCATGAAATTTGATGCTTCTATCAGAGATTTTTTTTAAATGTACTATTTTTTTGTTACATTTGTTAAGAATTTCAGACCACTGCACTCACTGGTTCAAATATATTCAATTCTATAGTATTATTACTGTTGCCAGATTTTTATTATTTGTTTTTATGTCTGTGTGCAGTAAAGATTTCATTCTACATTTTGTGTCAATAAGGAGCCAGTCTCTGTCAGTCAGGGAAGAGGTTTGATTGTATGATGTGTGATTTGTGACCAGTGAATTCTGTAGGTGGCATTGAACATGTGGACATAAGTAAATTGTGCTCATATTATTTTTATGTTTCTGCATCTGAAATTTTTGCTTAATTATCACATAATGCTGCAGGTCTCAAACAATCTGCCATAAATTCTACATGGCTTACCTGGAGTAAAGAATGAACAAGAAAACAATCCAAAAGCATTGTCAAGAGGATTGCTGCTGGGGAAGGATTGAAGGTCCTGAAGATGAAATGGATCAAGTTGGAGAAGGACATTGAATGCCTTACCTCTATGGCTATTGCGATGTGCTTCAAAGCTGAGAATAGTGGCAGTATGAGAAATTTTATGGTGATGTCTAATGCATTGAGAGAGATGGCAGATCTGAAGAAAAAAGAACTGATCCACCTCACAAAAGACATTCCAAAGAAAGAGGCCTTACTTTGAAGTTTGATGCATTTTAAATTACATTTTAATTTACAAGCTGATTATTTTTTATTGTTTTTTAGGTCACTTTAAGCCTGTTTTATTCTGAAAAATATTTTACTGTTAATCTCCTTTGAGATTCACTCAATCACATGCCTGGCTTTTTAGAAAGTATATCCTATTGCTATAGACTTGTTTTTTGTCTTGTTAGTTAGAAGAAACTTTTTTCAAAATCTTTAATGTCACTGCACTGTTTTTATACAATTAACTATTTGTAGAAAATTTGTTCACCTAGTGAGAAAAGTATCAGTTGTTAACAGATGAGAATTTTATAGGAATATATTTGGATTTAGTAAAGGTATTTTTAATCTCATGCTGCATAGAAGGTTTGCTAAATCCAAATTTTAACTAAATTGAGTTTACTAAATCCAAACACAATAACATACCTTACATTGGTCAATTTAAGTGTGTATTGAAAATTGTTTTTCTAAGTCAGAACATTGTTGTATCTTGGGAAAAATTGAAAATTATGGAAAATGAACCTGAAAAAGCATATGAACCCAATACTCAGATTGTGTTGTATGAGTATTATAGTTTTAAAATACATTTCTAATTTAACTTCTTGCAGTTGAGTTATATGTATATGATATCTTAGCTATATGTAGAGCATTATCAGATCAGTCAATGACATCAAGTTTTTAAACCAAATAAATTTCTCTCTATTCCTAAATATAAGATCAATTCTATGATTCAAAATACAAGTGTAAAATTGTTAAATCTCCATTTTTATAACATAATTTTGTAAAGTAGTATATTTACTTTAGATGGCCTTCCTTAAGTACATAAAGGGAAAGATGTTTTGTTTCATTATAGTAATACCAAACTGTTTAACTGAAGAAAAAAACTTTAGATTTTTCTGCTATTGATAATACTAAAATCTTTAAAAATAATGAGGTGAAAAAGAATATGTAACTGGTTCTGAGATACATGTTTTTAGAAGAAAAACATGCTTATTTTATGGGCATCCTATGTTTGCATAATAATTCAAAGCACAAACAAATTGAATACCTAGTTTTCTTTAAAATTATCTAGAAAAGAATGCTGATTATTTGAAATCTGAGTCAAAATACATCTTTAAGTTTCAATCATATTTGTGTTTGTAAAAGAACATTTGCTGACTTTTCTATAAGATGATTGTGTAATTAAGATTATTATTATTAGCCAAAAATGACAAAAATTGTGTTAGTTCACACCATAAAATAATTGAAATATGCTGTTATTTCTTACTATACTCATTTTGGTTTTCTTCTGTTTTTAGATGAAATCACCAATTTCCCCAGAGAGTGTCTCTTACTTTCATGGAAAGATCACAAGAGAGCAGGCTGAGGATTTTCTTTTAGCTCATGGCGCAGCTGAAGGTCTTTATCTGCTGAGAGCCAGTGCTGGTGGCAATTATGCAGTGTCCATCTGCCACCACTCCCGTGTCCACCACTACAATGTAGAGAAACAGTCAGATGATACCTTTCAGATTCCTACAGGTTTGTTTATAAGTAGCCATTGGCTTGCTATATATACATAGATTGTCATGATATACATAGGTTGACATGAATTTACAGGAAACTAATGAAATTTTTGTTGCAAATTACCTTTCTTTAATATTTTGGTAATAAATATGAAAAAGAAATGTATGGTCCCCACTGCTTTTTTTCAAAGTATGACTGTTATCACAAAACTTCATTGCATAATGGCTATGATGATGTGACCAAAATTTGTGTTCGTGATATGTTTTTATAATTTTTAATTATCACAAGCAGTTTACGACTATTGCTATTCCAAGAAAAAACCATTTCCCCTGTGGTGCAACTATTTTATTTAAAGAGGCTATTCTTTAGATTGAGATATTTTTAGCACTATGAAAAATTAATTACTATTCAGGTCGTAAATTCATTGGTCCAGTGGAATTAGTCAATCATCATTCCGAACATTTGGATGGCTTTCTTACATTGGCTCGTGAACCACTGGTCAGATCTGCCACAGATCCGTTGCTGATCATGCAGGGAGTTGATCGCGACAATTTCGAAGAGCTCCTCCGTGTCAAAGCTGCTGAGATGAATCTACGTGGTCCCTCGATCGATGAGGCCCTCTCGGGCCCTATGCGCGATCATCTGAGCCATCTGGTGCTAAAGGAGCTGCATATGAGCCAGCCCTGGTACCATGGTGCCATCAAGCGTCGCGACGCGGATGATCGGTTGATGGAATCGGGTGCCGCCAATGGGAGCTTTTTGTAAGTTGTATAGTTGATATTGAACTTTTTCTCATTTTAAAATAGTTTCTGTAATTCGTTTATTAAACTGATATTTTAGACTATTTTTGGAGCTAATGAGGATTATCAATTTTCTCTTGTTCATATTTCTTAATTTGAATGAATTTCCCCCCTTGTGAATGTCAATAAGTTATACTTTTGTGTTTTTTGTTACTGTCCTTGTGATTATATTATGTTTGTATTTCTCTGTTTGTTTAATGTTGGCTAACAAAAACTCAATGGTCAGATTTCTGAATGTGCATATCTGCAGAAATAATTGTACACGTTTATGATTGCAGGTAGCCTTTATTTAGTCCCTGTTCCTGAAGTACTTTATGATTATGTCTACACTATTAGGCAGCTGACCCCTTTTGGTGTGTTTTGGAGTAGTTACGGTAGTATTGTCTGGTTTTGATAAGACTATTGCTGTTGGGTTAGAGCAGCCACGAGGCAACCTTACTACTGTAGCGTTTGTATGTTTAGTTAGTTGGAGATTAGTTTTAGTTCAATATTTTATTTTGCTTCGATTATATCAGAGTGACTTATCAGTTGCAATAAAAACTTTCATTTGTTTTTGTTTTTTTCTGTACACTGGGGGGGTGGGGGGTGGCAAAGATAAAGATCTATAAAGTTCAATCTATTTTGGTGTTATATCTTGTTATCTAAAATGTACAGGAATTGTTGATAAATTTGTGTTTTTGTTTCTATTCTACATGAGAACTGTTGCGATGCAGGATAATTGCTGGGTGGTGTGTTTTTAAATGTTAATAGTTTGTTGTCATATCCGTGAATGCGATGAAAGATGGGGATGTTGAAGCTTGAATTACTTTGTGATGACGTGGTGTTTTAGCTATTTTTTATTTACAGAAATGCCCAAATCATTTTGAAGCAATTTTTCAGACCACTTATTCTTTTTATCTTATTTTAGCTTTTAGATTTGTATACACTTTTTAAATCTAGATCTACTTTTTCTTTGGATTAGTTACTTTTACTAGAAAAAGCAAACGTTGTATAGAACAAATAAAAGTTGATTCCTTTTCATTTTGTAACTACTCAGCCTAACTTTAGGTTCATAATAGTTTTAACATTTTGAATGAAAAGAAAAACGATTGTTATTTATGGTCTGTTCTACAAAATCTAATAATTTATTTGTACATACACACTGTTAACAATCTCGAGCCAAATCAGTATTGATTTTCTGTGTAAGTTTTACTGGTTTGGAGGTAGAAAAATAATGACTTGGATTGTTAGCTCTAAATAACTTGGGGTTGTCTGATAATGTAATTTAGATCTGGATCATGTGTCTTTATTGGGTATTTAACATTTGTCGAGTATATAATCTTCCTGCTCTAGGTATTCAGGACATGTTCATGTTTGCCTAAATATTCCAAGGTTGGTATTCCAACGCCTGGTTGTCTGTTGGTCTATTTATTTAGCCAAATGTAGGTAGTTTAATGTGTACATCCATTTTGATATTGATGACGATATTTACCACCACAGAAAAGGGTGTGTCATTGGCAGCTCCTCTGAATTTTGTTGTTGTTCCTTCTTGGGAATGTTAGCGCTGTACTGAACTGAATCCACAGAATTAAATATTATTGACTGCCTTGAAATGATGGTGTGATGATCACTAAATAATTTGCGAGAATTAGTACGTATTATTAGATAGAGTTTAGACACAATTTATGATGGAAATAGAGGTTCGTATATTTTTTTAGTATAGGTAAAAACACACTTTTTTGTAAAGAAGATATCAAATTAAGCTTTAAAAATAGGCTTCTATTTCTTTCTGGGCATTCTAATGGTATAAAATCCAATAGGTTACCAAATAAAGCTTTTGTGTTTGATTGTAGTTATATCCTAAAGAAAGAAGAAGAAGAAATCGATAGATAATTTCATATTTTATTTTGCCCTAAAACGAAACATATTTTCTATATCAATATGCTATATAAAAAGTTTAATCTATCAATTCTACGTCCAAATTACTTTTGTGTGTAAATGATTGATATTTTATTTGATTCATATCTACTTTGACGATGAAGTAATGATACAGTCCTGATAAATTTACCTCAGTATAAAGAAAAAATATTAATTCTGGTTCGAAACCGTGGATATTCACAATCTTTCAATTTAGTAGACGATTTCTTAGTGATTTGGGACCACACATAGCAAAAGATTGTCTTATCCAGTTTCGATCACAAACATTTTTGTTTTACTTGGTTGGGTTGCTAAGTTGTAAATTAAAATCTAATTGTACAGGCAGGGTGGACCATAAGTCCGTAACCGCCCCAGTCGTAAATATTAAAAAAATAAAAAGAAAGTTGAATCATATTCACTCGAAGAAGTAGAAATGCGGCAGTCACAGATATAAAAATGCTCGAAAGAGCAACTAGTTCCTCTCCTGCAGGCTTCACCAAAATTTCCTTTTATGCATTTTCAACAAGATGGTGCTCCAGCACATTATGTCACAAAAGTCCATGAATTTCTCGACTCAACATTTCCTCATAGGTGTTTGGGGGGGGGAGAGATCCAGTGAGATGGTGAATAGTTAAGGATAACGTTTTTGGTAGCAGACCAGAACAACTTGGGCGTTTGCGTGTGGAAATTATATCCGTTTTTACCTATTTTAATCCAGCCTTACGTGAATCAATTTGTTATCGAAATACCCGATCGGTATCAAAAATGTATTTATGTAATTGGTGATCATTTTGAGTAATTGGTGAGTGAACTTTACCTACATAGTTGCTAATTCAACTTTATTGTTTCTAAATAAATAAAGTTAGGTAAAGCAATTTTTCTTTAACTTACGACTGGGGGTACGGACTTATGGTCCACCGTGTATGAAGATATAAGGGGAGAACTACATGGCATATAAAAAGTGAATTTTTTTGTTATTAAGATATATTCTGCTTTCATTTATTGTGGTGTAATATTTTAACTTATAGTAGCTATCCCACAGGGTCTACTGCAATAATTTATGGCAAATTATACATACATAGTAGGGAAGAATTTCACTGTTGACTGATTTTTAATTGCTTTTTATGAACGATAGAAATTGTTTCTAAATATATATATATATATTGTCCTATTACATCTACCCTGGCGGTTTAATAAATAAAATAAAATATTTTGTCTGTTTTAATTTATTCACTTTATGTTGCCTTATTCAGTGTTAATTGCGGTATTTATTATAAATAATGAATACAGCACCAAATATCAGAATTATCGATTGGGTTTCCAGGTTTCTATGCATAGTGAGCGCATTATTAGGTATTCAAAATTTGTCAGATACTGTCACTGAATACTGTTTAGTATACAATGGGTATATAGAATAGTTTATTTGAAATTAGTACTGTATTTTGTATGACTTGTTTTTTTTTGTGGAACAGGAAGTATTGTGTAGTCGGTGGCTTTAGATATTTTGATTATGATAACGACGTTTGTTTGTTTCTTCCTATTAGAGGCGATAGTCTACTAGACTTTGATATGCGCATGCTTCCACTCTGTGTAGGGGACGCTATATTAGCTTACTTAATTAGATTCTCAAATTTCTAGATCAAGAATTTAGATAATAATTGTGAATAAAACAGGGTCTTTATTATTGTGTTGCAAACTGTTTTAAATATTATCATAACATTTGGGAGAGACAAATTAAATCACTTCATTTTGGTCAATAATTTCTGGGTATTTTGTCCTTCTTGGTAGCTGGACTGTGAATTCTAAATTACTTATCTTTTATTTTTCACTACTACTGTTGTGCTAGCTGTTAGATAGCTTTTTACAATAAATGTGATTTTTGGAGCTCATGTGATATTTACCTTCAATTTCCGAGTGTTTATTTACTGCTGGTGTTTTGTTGAGTGCTGTTTCCCGGCCGGGGAGAGAAGTGGCAGAAATTGTCACCCAGTGGTATTGTTTTAATGATAATTCGTGGCTTGGTTTGTTTTCTGAGTTGGGTGCAGTGCCGTTATGTTATTATCTGTTTGTTGTAGATATTTATTTAGTTGTCTGACTGCGTCTTGATTAGATTTAGTGCTAAGTTGCTGTTGAGCCTGGGGTATAGCCAAGTAGTAGTCTTAATCTGACTGTTCATAAACTAGATATTTAAGATTTTCATTATTATAGTGTGGGTAGTAGACTTGTTGGATCAATATAACCCTTAGAAATAGTACCACCAGGATGTTAGCATAGTCTGTGCAGGAATTATTGTTCTCTCATTGATCGATTTTCATGCGTTTCGTATGTACTTTTAAATCGCCGAGAAAAGGGGCAGAATAGCACTCAAAGGTCAATAAATTTTTTTTAAATTGATTGTCACTGTTGTAATGTGCTTATATTCGATCAGTTTTAAAGTAACATTAAATATTTGTAATACCAATTCCTTTTGAAACATCAGTATTATTTTTGGCAATTCTTTGTGGTATTTTTTATTGTTGTTATCCAAATGGTTCATTTTTGTTATTGATCAGTGAACAAATTCAAAATGATAATTAAGTAGTGGAGTAAATTTAATTTTTTCTTAAGATAGCATCGGTTTTGACTTGCTGTACTCAGAGTAAAATGAATAATTTCTCATTAGAACCAACATTATATTTCATCACATTAGAACCAACATTATATTTCATCACATTAGAATCAACATCATTATCGATCAGTTTTATACTTTTTCTAAAAGTTATCATATGGTATCTATACATTAGCATAGAAATGAATGTAATCCAATCAAAAGATGTGTAAAAATATCTAAATATGGCTTCAGTTATTTTCCTATTTTTGAGAACGCCACCATCTTGTGTCTGTTTCATATTTTAGTGTTAATGCAATTTTCTGAAATAGAGGGCTTATTAATTTACTTATAAAATTGAGATAAGAACTTTGTTATAAACGGATTACTGATGTTTGTCGTTTACAGGGAAATATTTTCTAAAATAATAATAATGCACTATTGAAAACTGATATTGGAGATTCCTGCAGCTTTATGTGGTTTTTCTTTGGCACTAAAGTAGATGAGTTGCGGCGTTCTTATTGAAAGTTTATGGGGTCATTTTTTGGGAGGAATGTCCTCTGAGAATTGTAATAATTAGTCTTCTATTTTTGTCGTAATGAAAGTTTCGATTTACTTGGAGAAATTAGATTCACTCAGCTATTGGTTTTAAAATAATAACAAGTTTTTTTTTCTCGATAAGTCTAAATTGAAAGCAGCTTTTAATGATGTTTAAACTATTTTTTTTTGTCTTTAAAGCAAGTGACATCTTTCTATGTTATTATCATCTAATAAGTATTGACAATTTACCAGTTATGCAATTAACAATGGTTGGGTGGTGTTGTATAAATAATTAAAGGGTTTTTTGCATGCACATTTTTGGCACGCTCATACGATGTTCAGTATAAACAATAAACAATTGATAGCATTAAAGATAATGTTAGTGTAGTACTACTCACTAGGGGGGGGTGGGGGTGTTTTGCACTGCTTTAGGCAGATACATTATATTAAATATTCAAACATTAAGTTAGACGTGTTTTTGCATAATAATTATCAATACATGTTCATACATAGTAGGTAATTATATAAGGATTTTATTAGTCTAGTATAGTTATCTTTGTGAATATTGATAGTATGGGTTAGCAGGATGATGAGTTCTTGTTTCTACAGAACAACCACAGTTCAATAACTGAATATTGTATATTGGTATTGTTTTGGTTATTGACTTATAGATTTGTCTAGAAGTCTATGGTATAGAACATATTCTACAGTTTTATTACAACTACCCATTTGTTTTGTTTAATAGTACAAAGTCTTCTTTAAAAAGACAGTCTAATTTCTAGTTGTAATTACTCTTTAGACATCTGTATCTGGACAATATATTTTTTTAATGGCTTGGAATCATTTTTCCAAATTGGTGATCATTCATAATCTAACCTAACGGCGCACTAAACTCTTATTAGTGATTACTCAGTGCTAATATAATTGTTATGTTTGTCTTCTAACTGTACTAGGTACTGAATTAGTTACGTTTTGAACAGCCTGTGATTTATTTTCTACCATAATAATGTGTCACTTTTCAGTATTTATGTACATTATTTTATAAGAAATTCACCATCACCAAACAGGTTATTTCATAGCTTAGACGAGTAATTATTATTCGACATATTATATCTCTACGATGAGATAGGGGTCTCTGTACGCACATTTAGGATTGGATATCTAATAATTACCTATCTTAGTTGTGTCAAGTAAAGTCAATAAATTATGGCCATCTATGTATATTTAACCATCCATTGTATTTTGCTTACCTACAAGGTTTAAATTTGCAAGTATGTAGTGAATTTCCAGAATGGCATATTCTTCTGAATCGGTTTACACAGCAGAGACCTGTAGACTTATTGTTCACTTTGAAAATAATTTAATCAAGTGGTTTTAAATCTCTTTGCTATTTTTATCATCTTAAAACGTGTGGGTGTTTCTATGATTTCCAAATGGGCTGAAATTAGTTTTTTCATTATTGAGTTGCTATTTCATGCTTTTACTTGAGTGCATAATGAAATCTTACAGATTGTTATTCCATAAAATCAATGTGTGTTGTCTTATTTTATTTTAAAGGATTGTTTTGGAAAACTGATATTGAAGTAATTATTGTCATGTAGGGTTAATTGATTTCTATACTATAATTTTCATTTGCAACTGGAATTTCTAAATTAATATTAAAAATATGTAGCTTCTTGTTGTATCGAAGTTTCATTAGTCAAACAATTTTAGTAATTTTACGCATAATATCTAGCATAGTTCATAATTTATCTCCTGTTAATTTTGTAATAACTGTGTTGCTTAGCATGTAGTATTAATTTCATTGATAAGATTTCTATTAAATTTATTACGACCAAAATTGATCTTTATAGTAAAAAGATAGTTCTATTTTTTGCGTAACATTTTGGTTATATTTGTGTAGTATAAATAATTTCTATTCTTTCTATTTTTTTATTGTTTATAATTCTTAATGTAGATATTCTTTTTCTGTACCACGATTTCCGTTTCCGAAAATAGAGTAATTTTACAAATATTAATAAAACTCTTAATTATCTTTGCCTAACATGTACACATTTTGATCCATTAACTGAATTTTTATTGACGATTTACATTCATTGATTTGTTTGATATACAATTAAGAGTTCAATTACAATAGACAATAGTAAAACAAATATAACATAATGCTTTGTGTATGTTGTATTTGTATTTGTCAAACTGTTTCATTGTATCCAGATAAATTGTTTCATAAATTATTTATTTCATTATTAGTAGTAGGGCTGTGTTAGGTCTTTGGATCGTGTTACAAGTCATGCTAAATTGTAGAAATCTGAGAAATTGATTCACATTTTATTTATCATTTAGAAATGATGATGTCTGACATTCGAAAATGTTAATAAATCAATTAAGTTTAACAAAGATAATATTTTACAAATTATGTTTAATGATGGTGGTGTTTTTCTTAGCTATATCAACGATAAAATGTGATTTATCACCACTAATACTCGTAATTTTGATATTATTGTGGTTGTATACGTTTTAAAAATATGTCAAAGTACTTGAACGTTTTTGTGAACTTTCAAAATGTCGATAGTCAAAATATTCTATACAAAAATGTATGGAATGTTTCTGCAATAGAGTTACCATAGTTTCAAATTGTTTGCTTTCTCTGTTTTCATTTTATAATCCAACGAAAGCAGGCGGTATAGTTGATTTATTTTTATCGTAAGATGATTAGAGAAAACGGAATTCATCATAATGTTTTTGCTCTTTGTTATGATGTTATTGAATTTTGTACAATACAGTAGTTGGATTGCCTGCAGATAATGTAATTCTGTATTGTCCACCAGGTTCTGTGGTTCTACCTGGCTTGTGGGTTATAAATTATTACTTGCATCTATTTTCTTACCCGATATATTTAGAGAAGCTTTTTGAGATAAGAGAACATTTTAGAGTTATTTATGTATTTACAGGTGATCATATTTCAATATTAAATACATTATTAGAACTGTTTTTTTAATGATCTTGTGGGTGAAATTGTTAATTTGTAATAACGTTATTTTTATTAGTCCTTGTTGATTTGTCTATTATATTTGCATTTCAACATTGTTTGTTATTTTAGAGAATTTTGTCAGTTCATCAAAATTCATATCGAAACTGTTATCTCGTAGAGCTGTGTCTGAGTATTATAGGACTTCTGAAAGTGGGACTTTTTGGACATTTTAACGCTACAAGCTCTAGAGTTGATTAATAGATTTGCGATATTAAGTAGGTGTGCAAATTTTATCAAACTCCACCCTGTGCTTCTTTTCCTAACTGAGTTGCCAAAGTTCGTAATTTTTGTAAATTTATATTGAGATAAATGAATATTAACTGAGAAATATAATGTAGTACTATATTCTTATAAGCATCTCAGTCCAATATCTTGCAACAATTTTATAAATAGCTGTAACTGACATTATGTGTTTAAGAGTAATAATAAAAGCAACAGGTATACTTTGTTAAAAATGTACTACTTATCTATATTACTCGCAAATGGTAGCCCAGGACAGCTGTTTCAGCTGTAGCAGACATTATATTTTGAACCAGAATCAACACTTTAATATTTGTTATTTGTTTGCCAAAAAGTCTTATAATAAGTTTTTGTTATTTTATCAGAAATTTGTTGTACCATGACTTGCAAGTCATTCTGATTTCTGAAATCGAATGATAGTTTATATAAAATCCTGGGATTGGTTGATAACGTATACAGGCCAGGTAAATTTTGTCAGGTGTGTGGCCAAATTGGTATAATTTTGTCGATTTCTTAAGAATGATAGTGTCAGAATGTATTGATAAATACAATTTTACCTTTTTCCATCGAGTCGTGGTCGACTCCTGGTGACCTATTCTACATTGCACCCTGCTCTGTGCTTTTCGTGTCATTCGCCGACACCCACACTTTTGACATAATCGATCCACCTGGTTCTTGGTTTGTCACGCTTTCTTTTGCCATCCATTCGTCCCAACATCGATGCCTTCTGCTCTAACCACATGGCCAAAGTAACTCCGAGCTGCTTTTACTATTCTAGACTCAAGAGTCCAGTCTGGTTTGAACTTGTCCAGTATTCATTCATTTGTTTTTCTATCTTTCCAAGATACTCTGAGGATCCTTCTCCAGCACCAGAGTTCAACGGCATCTACTTTTTTCCTCTGATTTCCTTATAGACCATGTTTCTGCTCCATACAGAATAATTGGGAAAACTAGAGTTTTGACAAGCATTACTTTGGTTTTTAATGTAATACCTCCTCTATCTTCCAGATCTTCTTTAAATTTTCCATTGCAGATCTTCTCTTGATCTCCCTTAGCATGATCTTTCTGATGTCACCATGGCTCCTAGAAAACTGAAATCGTTGACGATCTCTATATCTTCCCCATTGATGAATACATTTCCAATTGTTCCTGTGGTCAGTATTTTTGTCTTGGACACGTTTAGATACAGACCAGCTTTTTCACTTGCATTTCTCACTTTTTCAAGAAATTGTCCTGTTTCATACTCGGTTCCTGTCAGTTAGGTAGTGTCATCAGCATACCTCAAGTTTGATAAATTTCTGCCACCTATCCTGAGCCTCCATTCCAATCTAAACAGTAAGGGTGAAAGTATGCTATCATCAATATTTTGCATGTGTCTATTGTATAAAGTTTTAGTATTAATTTTTGATACATTAGACTTCGCTGATCGCCACATTAGAGAAGTCTTTTTGATTCGCCGACACAACAAGTCACAGATTAACCGAGACTCTGGATGAATCACACTGGCAGGGGTATTTGTGATTTGAGTTTAGTATGCGAATAGAAATTGACAAGATATTTCATTTTATGTTTCGAAAATTTACATTTTATTTATTTTTCTTAGGTTTATAATGGTTGACTAATTGTTTGCGTTTTTATTTATTAATCAGAGTTCGCTTGCGGAATGAGGACGATAGTTTTGTGTTGAGTCTGAGTTTCAATGGTGAACCAAAGCATTACAAGATCGAGAGAAGAATTGACAAGTTGTCGATAGAAGGTGGAAAATTTTTCAATACTCTTATGGAGGTGAATAACACTTTTTATTAAAAACCACGCGTAGGTTTCTAATGATTAAACAATGAAATCTCTGTATCTACTGCCATGTGTAGATATTTATGTTATTTAAAAACCTTATTAGGTAAAACAATTCATTTACTATTTTTCTAGGCCTGAAAATGATTTTTTTATGAAAGAGAAAAGCTCTGAGACACGGATTCCTGGCATATTAAGATTAATTAGTTTATCTTTTATTTTTACACACACAAATTATTCTAGTTAGTTTTTTAGGACTGCATTCCAAGAAATGTGATATTAATGATATAATACAGTTGTTTCAAAACCTATATTAATACATTAATTCTGATATTAATGTTTTTCAGCTAATAGACCATTATCACTTTCGCCAGGACGGGCTGCTTTGTAAATTGAAGAAAGTCATTGAGCCCTCGGATTCCTGTCGACCACGATCAGGTCAGTTTTATCTGTGAGATTCCTATAGTAGGTACAAAGTATCAAATAATTACAAAACAGTCTACATTCTACCTTAAGCTAAGGCAATCAAAAGAATACCGGCATATTGTAGAAGAATGAATTGATTTGTATCAATATTTGTTTCTGCTATAAATTAGTACTTTTCTATAAATACTTTTCACATCATATACCTAGTTTTTTTACATTTAATTTTAGACAATCTAAAAACATTCCTATAGACTTTATTTGGCTTGTACTTTCTTTATTATTTTGTATGTGTTTCTTGTAATAAATGATTAACTGTTATACTATACTATGAAGTTATAGAAAGTGCTGTAATATTGATTTTCAATACAGAGAGGTATCAACCGCCCCATTTAAATGTGCCTTGCACTTACTCATTTAGTTACCATTCTTATATTGGCACATGTTTCTTTAATATAACACATTCCTTTTTGCTGTTTACTATATGTTCGCAGGTACTATTACATTAATGTTCAGCTGTAGTCAAGTTAGATGGCACTATAATGTTTTAATATGTACCGATCGATTATGTAGTTTGGTTGAAATTCCGCACTGCTGTTCGTGTTGTGCTGGTCGAAGTACTTTATTAATGTCAGCACTGGAACAGATTTCATTTTTGTAAAAGTACGTAGATGATCATTTTTATTGTCGAACCAGGCGGCCTGCTTGAACATCATCCATAAACATAGTTTTGAGACAAGTACCGCTACAAATTAGAATAAATCGCCGCCTTTGAATTATATTGTAGGCTTTAAATTAGGTGCTCTGGTTTCTTTGTTTGTGTTAAAAGTCATAGATAGATTATTAATTTAAGAAATTCCTCATCGCTTTAGTTTTCTATTTTAAACAAAACACAAATTAAATTAAAGAAGAAAATATGAAAATAGATTTGCCATATTGTTTTTCTAACAATGTTTGTGCATGTTATAATGATTATTTTGTTGCTTGTTTGCAGGACGAAGTTCATTGTCTTCTCGATCATCGGTGAGTGGCGCAAATGTGAGTGCGGATTGCTTGCATTTAACATTTGAAGTTATTGTAACACTTTTTTTCTTGTGTCGTGTAATAAACAATTTGGAATCTGTTAGAAATTTAAACTTGCACACAATTCATGCAGACTCTCTGAAACTAAGGATGCATTGAATAAATCAAGTATTTTAGACTGATCATTATGTATATTTGATACAAAATAAAGAAGTACACTACTAATAGTGATTCAAAAATGATCTTTAAAATCAATCATGTCATAACATCCAATGGAAGAGTAGGTGACAATATTAACTGTGGATGTGTGTAACATTTTGTCCCTTCATTCATCATTAACAACTCATTAGATAGAAGCAAGCTTTGCAATACCTACGTGCTTACATCTCTAACATTATATCCAGATAATCCCACCAGCCCTGTGATAGTGGCCATCCTACTTGTATCGTATCTAGGTACTCTATGCGCATTCTAACTCACACTTGTGGTATTTTTTCGTGGCAATATTGATTTTTAAAACATTGGTTTTCATACCTTGACCTACCTTGTTACAGTTTGTGAGGTCTTGGTTGGCAATGGAAATCGTGATGGTTTATCATTTGGTAAATAGAAGAAGGTACTATTAAAATACTGACCTGTGAAATGGTTGACCTGTTTCTATGGAATAAGCTCTCTATATAGGTCACCTATTACTATGTAGGTCATCTGTTGCTTCTTAGTAAAAATGTGAGTTAATCTTTTTTCATTATTCATGAATTATTTCTGAAGCTTTTATCCACCTTTTGCTTCTTCCTAACATTATTGGAGTTTCAGCATTTTCCTATTAACTAAAACATATTTCTTTCGTCGTTTTTCTGTGTTTGGGGTAAAAGATGTGGTGCAGATATTAATTAACATTTCATCTTATACCTATGAAAGTTCGCTCGGATAATTATATTCTATTAGCTAACAAAAACCATCTTGAAATAATTATTAGTATTATTAATTTAACGCATTATGTATAATATACATAAATTAATAATAATATGCGAAACAATAAACAAGTTCATTGAATCCAAATTTTGTATGTTGAAATTTCCAATTAAACTAAAAGAAATTTACCTCTGCTTCTAAGTTTTTGTATTTTTACTTATTGTATTTGAGTAAATTATATCACAACTACACCTACTTTCATAGGTAATAGATCAAAAGTAGAATTTGGTATGTCTAATCTAACTAAACGAACTTTGCAGATTTTTTAACGCATTTAATATATCGATTAGAGTAATATATTGTTCTCCATATAATAAATATTTAAATTTAATGAAATGGATCAAATTCCTGCGCTATCTACATAGTACACAGCGTCTATGTTGGCAGACATGATCAAATTCTTTCTCTTATGAGAGAGATTTATGTTATTTTGTTTTTATACACCACATCACACGTTTGTCTAACGTTGTTATTCGTTTTTAAAGTCTTATCTCTATTGATATTGAACTGTATAGAAAAGTCATTCCCATTCAGTAAATTATAGCTAATAATTATTTTTCAATATTCTATTTACATAAATATTATGTATGGAAGATTACTAATGTGATAGATACACCATAGAGGTTCAACTCTGCACTTTTGAATGCAGGCAATTAATTGGAAGTTGTTACAATTAAATTGAAATAAGAATGCTGTCATCCATACTCAGGGCCATAGAATTTCACTTAACATTTGTATGCATCAATTGCTAGATTTGAACCACTTTGTATCCCTGTGATGGTACTGCTCTAATTTGCTTTTTTTGTCCCGTAACATCTGCTTATTATTAATATGGCGACTTCTATTTACTATCTACACACAAAATAAACGCATCAATATATTTTTATTATTTCTATTTATGTTTCAGTTTTGTTTTTAATAGGAATTGTCTTTAACAGTGCAGTATTAAATGTAAGGTGTAAATAGTTATTCTGAAATGAGAAATAGTATAATATTGATGATTAAAGATATACGTACAAGGAAACATCACCAAATAAGCATTACGTTGAGAACTATTGATGATGCGTTTATTTTGTCCCGGGGTGTATATCTACCCCTATCTACTTTATATGCTATCTAATATTGGTTTTCTCCGTGGATTTGCTTGTTTCTCACCCAAAAATGCCACCTTATTTTATTCGCGCCATGCTATCTGTTGTGGCTAGCTGTCTTTTGGAATCATAATTATAGGCATTATCAAGATTGATGAAAATAATTGTTCATGATTAATTTACATTATCAATATTGGGGCTTCTACAGTCCTCTCTATCTTCTTTACTCAAGCTAGAACATGAATAACAAGTAGCTACCCATCATCTTTATATTCTAATAAAGTAATCAGAGCTTTGTTGTGATTTTGCTCCTTTAGATTAATTTTAAATTTGCAATTCCTAAATCAAATGCCTTTCTCATCGTGATATTTCAGAAGTATAGCCGACCCTAACTAGACTAGTCAGTGTTCGTTCCTTCCCAAGTATAACGTAGAAAACCTTGAAAATCAATCAATGATCATTATTTCTTGAATTTCTTTTACTATCCAAATTATTCTATGACCTGTTTCTACAATATCAGAGTCCTAACAAGCAATGGGCCAAGGCCACGTCGCCTTGCTCTCAGCCCGTTGCTCCATCCTCCCAACAGCAAGCAA
>JAUYWI010023120.1:0-18788 GCA_034780595.1 Parotoplana pacifica
TAGCATTACGGAGCCACGATTTGCCCTTTTCGTCTTTCTTGGTAACTCTGTTCGGTTGGAAGTTGATCAGGTCTTGGTTAGGGTTGTATTGGTCTCTATTGTATTTCTGGAGACTTTTCGCTGCCAGCATTTTCCCTCTGACCTTGATTGGTTCGTCTAAGGTGGGGGGAGGTCGGTAATCGGTGGACAAGAAGCCAGTTGACTTTAAAATACATAGTGGTGTAACAGTCGCCAATTTTACATCATACTATCAGGGACACCCATCATATTTAATTTATCTACTCGTAATTATTTGAATTAAATTTAAAAACTAAAAATATTTAAATTATAACGTCATATGTAGAACATATTGTTCTAATATGTACTATACCAATTTTATCACCGTAGTGCAATTCTAAGTTAGAATTTCATGGGGGGTAATCGCCTTTCCCCCTCAGTACATGACTGCGTTAAATACCCCGCCATTGGATAGGGTTAAAAACTTTACGTTATGTGATTCAATATGTAATAAAATACTCAAGCAATATATTTATATTGGATGAAAGATAAAATAATCAGTTGTAAAATGGATAAAAGAAATTAACGCTAAATTAGAAGGATAATTCATTTGCATAGAAGAAAAAACAAATGTTTGATTGACTTGAACTAGTTAGATTGATTTTAGTATGATTAATCATGGAATTTTAATGATAGATGTCATTAATGACCCCATAATATGATAGAACAATTAACATTACTGAATACAATCGTAAAAAGATATAATATAATACTACGGTCATACAAATTCAGAAGTCCTTATAAAAAGCAGGCTACTGTTTAATGAGGCTGAAAAATTTGTATATTTTATTGAATTTGTTTGTATCAAATTTCTACTAAATTGGAGAATAGCTTTCCCCATTTAAAATATATCAAATTTATTTATTGGTGCCAAGAACTTTAAATCACCCTGTATAACGTGTTTGTTTTCTTTTATTTTGAGGTCACATCGAATTTCTGAATATACATATTTTTGTTAAAAGAGGTAAAAATGATAATTCAATAACGAAATCATTCGAATCAGCATGAGAAATGTCTATGGTGGTTACCACAAAACACTCCTAGCCGTGAACTTGTTTGTATTATGTATGTATTTACCCAATAGTTTAAAAATGATACAACTTTATTTTAGGTGCTACGAGTATTATAGGGATCAACTGTGTTTAGTATACACAAAAGGTTTGCAGTTGACGGTCTTCTTACTGTAATGGATATTTTTTTGTCTTTCTATAGGTACCCTATTGTTTTTTATGTCGTTTTATTCCAGTTTGCATTGTACATACATAATTTATCATCTGATTTTCTGTATTAAATAAAATTTATTATTCTTTTTTTTGCCTTTTTGTAACCTGGTAGACTTCAGGGGGGGGGTACCACCCATACTTCCAATGGATTGATTTGACTGAAATTTATTACATATATGCCCCTTGACAACTGAGGAAGATTCCCATTTTAAAATTCAATACTCGGCCTTAGCTAGTGACATTTAGCTAGTTTGCATAGTGTAAGGTCCAATTGAACTAAAAATTGGTACTTTCAAAAAATATTGATTTTTGGCTAAAAAAAATTTAATACACCAATCCAAATATATATTCTGCAAGTAGTATATGAAATAAATCATAAGAGAAATACCAAACATAGGCCTACTAACATCCTATTCCCCAGAGTACATAGTCATGTTAGAACCAGGCACCTCTGGCTTAGAGTCCAATGTCCAACCACACGGTTATTCAGGTTAAGATCGGGCGACTGTGGGGACTGTTTCACTTTTGTGATTACGAATTCTTCCATAAAATCTCGCAGTAACATTCAAATAGTGAGAGCTAACACCCATAAACAGGGATTAGAATCTTCCGCGAATTCGCAGAATTCCGCGGATTTTCAAGCTGAAAATGTTATTTTGTAATTCTTTTAAAAATGAATTAAAACGTGTAGGGGGTAAGGGGTCAAGGTCTTTTTAAGTACTTGTATGATTTTCTATATTATATGTTTTTATTTTTCTAGTATCAAAATGGACAAGAGCAACACATTAAAAGAGAAAGATTATTATATATTTCATCCCAATAGGCCCTATCAAATATATTCCGCGTTTTTTTTTCATTTTCCATTCTAATCCTTGCATAAATCATTTCACTTACTTCAGGGTTTAAGCTAACACTCTTGTTGACCTTTTTCGTCTTTTAATATTTAGAAACCTGCTAAAATAAGAAACTGTCATCTCTGCGTTTTGTGTGCCTATAGGTTATTGAATATGTTTACTATTATCTAAATATGCACCAACATGTTTCTATGTCAAAGTCATGAGTATCTCTATCATGCTTACATTACATGCCTCTAGTATATTTTGTGTTCACCTATTCCATTAGTTCTATATATTTTCCTTTTTAGTTATTAGGTTTCTTCATTGTCAATAAACAATTTTATATTTGGCAACAAGTTTTCTTCAACCATTAGTAATATCTTTCTAAATTATGTCATTCATAGGTACCTATCTATTATAAATTGGAATTATAAACTTAAATGTGAAAAATAAAAAAATGATGATATGTCAAATTCGAGGAGACCTAAATCGTTAGTATGTCTTCTTGGTATGAGCTGCTTTTAGGTAGGTAGGCATGCCTTTATGTGCTTTTAAAATACTAATCAGATAAAATAAAAACAGAATACATTATGTTTTGGCTTGTAAGTTGTTTTATAGGTTCTTTCAAAAAATGTCGCTTTTGCAATATTGAGATTATTGATTTAGAGACAATTAATGCTGCCGGTGGTGATTACCTATAATCTTTTAATGACCAGAATGACTTTCAATATTGTTATATACGCTCTTGTATATTGTTTGTTTAACTGTTTACAAATTTGTTATCAACTACTATTTAAGAAAACGACATTTTTTGGAAGACCCTATATATGAATACAACAGGTAAAAAAAATTGTATCTAAGTAATGAAACTTTAATATACAAAAATTTATAAATATATTTACTTACAAACAAATGAAGTTTTCCTTCAATACCTATAGTCCCCCCCTCCAGTTCAATACACTTCAGTAATCTTCTTTCCCACATATCATAGCACTGCTGGAACCATTCCAATTCATGATGTTTGAGCTTCTGATTTATGGTCCTTGCTATGTCTTAAACACGAATAAAAGATGGACCAGAAAGCTCTTCTTTGATTTTTGGAAACACCTAGAAGTCAAGAGGAGCCAGTTCAGGGGAGTAGGGAGGGTGTGGGGGAACTGAAACATTTTTAGCTTGGAGAAATTGTTTAATAAAGGCTGCGGAGTGACTTGAAGCATTGTCTTTCATTTGTCCAATGAGTGGATTGAGTATAAAGTCTATAATAAGTTGCATTCATGTTCTCATTTTCTGACAAGATATAATCAACTCAATATCATTTCTACTGATGAAAATCGTGAACATTCTTTTCATGGATCTGAAGGAGGATCTTGCAACCTGTGGTCATTCATCATCATCAGCCAGCGAAACCATGTTCTTTCACTTGTCTATTTGATGGAATATGAACCAACTCTCATCACCGGTAATCAACACAATACAACGATTTCTAATGACTGAAAGCAAATCATGAGCAATAAGAATCCTCCTTTCTTTCTCTGCAGCACTCAATATGGGAGGAACAATTTGGCACACCATTTCTTCATTTTCAGCTCTGTTGTGAGGACCATTTGAGCTGTTGACTTTGGAATACCCAGTTCATCTTCTATTTCTCTTACCATAAATCGCCTTTCTTGAGTAATGATTTCACGAATTTTCGTTGCATTTTCCTGCCCTTCAGCTAATTTTGGACATCCTTTTCTGTTTTTATCGCCCTTTTTTCACGTTTGCCTTGTTGGAAATCATTGCACCATCTTGTCACCGTTACATATGATGGACTCTCCCACCCGCTGAGAATGTGTTATATCATATTTCAATCTTGCCAAAAAAATAAGCATAGATATACGAATCAATACACAAAATCTAATACATGAGTTTCATTATTTTGGGACATGTTAAAAAGTAAGCGATTAATATTTTAATTATATGTAGACGAATGAATTTTTTATAGCAGCAAACATATTCTCGTGTGTGTAAACAAATGGTTTCAACATAAAACAACAACTTTTCAAAATCAACTCAAAACTATGTAATCATGTGCATCTTGTTCTACACCCAAGCTGAAGTATGATAAGATATTCAGTCAAACTTGGTGATTAAAAGTACTATCTAGTTTATCCGAAATTCAAAAATCAATTTTTTCTAGGTGGCATTAAAAAAAATTAATAATAATATGATCAACTGAAAAAAGATAAATTTACAGAATGTGTTGAATTTTTAAGTATATATTTTGTCATTATTCTATTTTAGCCGATTGAAAACTACAGTTTAGAGAAAAATCAATATCACAAAAATTCGCTTAATATAAGGAGTAGGTACAATTTACAGACAGAACACCAGGAAATCCCCTGCTTTTCTTCTCCAGACACAGTGAATATTGATTCTGCTGAGGTGGGTCCTAATACTAATCATGCTGAGAATATTGTAAGTTGCTGAAATAATTACGAATGAAAAATTGGAGTATGACATTAGAAACGTATTGTCAGGAAACCTGAATGATTTATCTGATCACGAAAAGTCTAAAGTTTTGAAAATTAATTTATGCCTCCATCAAATTACAGTTTTCCAAAAACGATGCTACATAGTTGTAATCGTATGTGTAAGTCTGAATATCTTTCGGATTATTTTGTCTACAGCAAGCAAGATGATGGCGTTTTTTGTAGTGTTCCCTGTTTGTGCCTGATGAAAAGTGAAAGGGACTCAATTCCTTTGTGAACCAAGGATATTCTCAGTGGCATAACATTCAAGAAAAGAAAAACAAGCAATTACAAATCCATACCATGAGAAAGCTTATCAGCAAGCAATACTAGGACTTATTGAGCGATTCGAAAAAACCTGAAAGTAAGCTTCCTTCCAAAATATGCAATTATAGCAGATAGATATAAAACTTACCACGTAATCCTAAAAATATTAGCTGCTGTCGTATATTTTATTGGGAAGCAAGGTTTAGCATTCAGAGGCCATCGTGAAATCGTGGATAAGAGAAAGGAAGGCAATCCTGGCAACTTTATAGAAATACTACAGGAAATTGCTATCCCTTGTGTGAAAAATTTACTTAAGCCCGAATAGTCAGAATGAGTTGATTGATGTTATTGGCATACACGTGATTCAGGCTGATCTGAGATTAAAGAAGCTGGCTTCTTCTCGCTCATGTCAGATGAGGTAACAGCTAGAAATGATGAAATTTTATAAATATGCCTCTGTTTTGTTGATGCAAGTAATGATATAAGAAAAGTGTTTCTTCAATTTTTGGATCTAGAACGGATAACTGGTTCCTTTATTGGTAATTCAATTTTAGAATTCTTCCAAAATGAAGGTATTGATGTGAAAAGATGTTATGGTCAATGCTATGATGGAGCACCAAACATGCAGTCAGAGAAAATTGGTGTCGCGTCAGTTATAACTAAATTTGCACCAAAAGTAACTGTAAGTCATTGCTGCTGCCACAACCTGAATTTGTGTCTAGCCCAGGTGTCAAATATTCAAATAATTGACAACATACGGGACCAATACAAAGCTGTAGACTTGTACTTGAATGCCTCTCCGAAACTTGAGAATCTTCTTAAACACATTGCCCAACAATGCTGCTAAAGTAGCCACAACTCGAATAGCAAGTGTTTTAATCGGGATGTGTAAAACCAGATGGTCGGAACGTGATGTATCATACGAGCATTTTTATCTCGCCATTCCACATATGATTGAGGCATTCGAAGTTGTAAATGGAACTCACCAAGATATTGCCAATTTGGATGACATTCACAAAAAAGGCTGGAACTCTAATAGCAAAAAAAGAAGCAACCTCATTCATAAATGCAATTACAAAATTTGAATTTATTGTTGGCATCATATCTTTGTATCGATTGCTACACCCATTGGTTCCGATTACACAGAAGCTATAAGGAAGAGCAATGGATGTGGTTTCTGCATATAATGAAGTTTAGTCCTGTATATCTGATATGAAAACTCTATGGGCAACAGTTGATGCCGAGTTTTCGGTAATATACCGACAAGCTGAAAGAATGGCCGAAAAGTTGTCAATCACCCCTTGTGTGCACCCCACGATGTGCAGTACGCCAATTGAATTGAAATAATGTACCTGCAACAACGGCAGAAGAATATTACAAGCGAACAATTGCAATTCCGTTACTTGACACTTTCATTTCAGAAATGAATTTCCGATTCAATAACTATTTGACTCGAATCTCAAAGTTGCTCTACTTTGTGCCAACTGCTCTGTGTTCTATAAACTCTGATGAAGTAGATCTAGAGGACGTAAATCTCTGAAGTGGTCGACCAATAAATCCAATTTTGGAAACTAAAATATTTGACCGTAGAAGAAATTGATCGACCCACTTTATTGGCATCATGAATATTAGATTCAGACTTAAACCTTTATCAAAATTGGCAAATTCTAAAGGATTAGGAACATAATTATGGGTTTGATGTGTAATTAACTAAATTAAAATTGACACTAAATTCATGTAAGTCAAAATTATTACCTAATAATATATTTAGCAATAATATCTTTATGCGTATTACAAAATATACTTAATTTTTTTAATAGAAATTTATTTAACCTCTGGTGCTTAATTTATTGTAAAGTAACTTGAAACGAAAAGCAAAATCTTCATGGGAGACACAAATATTAGCATATCTAATGAGTTGGCTGTAGAGACAATTATAACCAATAAAAGAATGAATATTACTATCAAAGAATGGTATGTTTACAACTTCAAAAGAAAAATCATCTACTCTATGGTATATTTTAGTATGAAATTGATAATTGATAACTCCACCATCAAGAAACGTATCTCTTAATCCATTACATTTACTTTGTTTAAGAATTAAATCTTTGGGATAGATATCTTTAGATATATCTAGAATATTGACAATGTTTGGAGTAGCATTTCATCGATGTATCTGGAATTATTAGAAAGTTTCAGTGCCAAAGAAGGATTCAATTTAGATAAATTAGAAATAGGAATTTCCTCCCATACGTATACCTACCTTTTATTTTATTAAAAACAAGAGGACCAAATTTAACAAAATAGTTGTAAAGAATAAATTCAAGAGCAGCACACAGGTCAGTACAGGTGAAGTAAGAATAATTCTTAGGTGGAATAGTTAGAATAAAAAGCTTTAGATGTGAAAAGATTAACAGCAATGTAATTATAATTTAATTTAAACACATTTTAGAGGTAATAAGTATTGATTTCATTAAGAGGAAAATTAGATTATAATGTGCTGAAATCAAATGTTAGAAATGAATGAGCTTTAATATTTTTAATCTTATTAATGAAATCTATAGAATTATCTACATACCAATAATGATTAATACCAGTGCGTTTATCTATTGCATAGCAGTATGATTTAAAATGAGATTTTATACATTGAATAGCAAGACAAACAACTTTAGATAAATGATTTGTAGTACTGTTTGATGCACCCTGATAAATCTAAACTTTTAGGATGACTCATGAAATTTAGCAGTCCAGTATATTTGGAATATTAGCATCCTAACTAATTCTAAAATTAAAATTATCTAAACAAATCTTTTGATGTTTATGATAGATGTCATCTATGGAAAGATTATTATGTTTATAAACCCATTGTCAATAATTTGTAGGTAGAAACACCTAACTCGTTCATGAGAGTCGAAATATAAAATTGTTTACAGATGAAGGAAAGTTATTACTTGCTTTATCAACTAGAACAATAACGTATCTTTCATGTATGGTTATAGATTTATTTTTAGGATCATTAACACTAAAATTAGATTTATATATTGTGCATTTCCTGAGCTTTTTAAAAATTATGGAAATAATTGACTGAAATAATTATCAGAAAGAGATGGTTTGAAAATACTGTTTTTAATATAGCATTTTAGATAACGTAACATTTTTTAATTAAATAAAGGACTAATCCTAAATTTAGCACCCTTCTCAAAAATGGATATTAGATTCTTGTCTTTAACAATGGAGATATCCCCTGTCATTACAAATATAAGATCAGGATTTGTGGTACAATCACATGAACCATTTGATGAAATTTGTGATAAAGTAAGATTATTATATTTAAAAATATAATTACTAATGGGTATATCATAAATTTAAAAAAACTTTAAGGGGTTTATTATAAAGATTTACATTATTTTTTACATACTTATTTCTTATATTTATTCTGTTTTGTTGGTTATGCAGAGAAGATAAATAACTTGCAACAAAGAGTGCTTGAATTAAAGTATCGAAATTAGCTTCTTTTTTAATAATATTTATTTTTGAGATGTCTTTTTAAATAAAAAAAACTAGCTAACTTCATTTTTTCCACTTGCTTCATGGTGAAAGAGGGCAGTTGTTCTCCGCAAAAAGGTTTTCAGATCATGTTGACCATCCACAAAACAGGATAAAATTATGTTTTGAATGTTACCACTGATTCTTTATGAAACATCGCGACATTATATAATCCTCATTTCATCCCATATTTCATCTGAGACAAATTAATGAACACAATTTTCGGTCCAATTGTGATAAAATAGGCTCAGTCAAAATACCCCGACAAAATTATTGTTCAATAAAACATGTTACATAGCATCATTTTGGACATCCATAACTCGTTCAATTTAAAACCTAGAATAACCAAATTCGGTAGAATTTAGATTTTTTTGGCGATATTAACAATGTCTGCAGATTTTATAGAAATCGGTTGATTAGATTTTGAACTTTCAATCCTTAAAGTTGACCACTTTTCTAAAATTGTTCTTCTTTCTCTATCTTTCTTCAGCATCAACAATAGTCCATAAACTTTAAACAATTTGGATTGGTACATACATCAATTTTCTTGATATGCCTTAACAGTCACCTAGGAACAAATAATATGTGATAGTAGTATAAAACTTGAACAATTTAACTGAAATTCAGCACAATGAAAGAGAATATTATTAGAGGCTGTGTGCAATATAAAATATGATAATACATCATTTTAAAGTTAGAAAATAGACTAAATAAATTTGCTAGAAAATATTTTTTATAGAGAAAGATTTCTAATAATCTAAAAATAGATTTCGTACTAAAGTTTTCTTGTTGATAAGTATACTAATAGAACCAAAATAAATTCTATAAATAGTGAATAAAATTATTTTAAAGATTTTAGAGATAACAAATTCGAGAAATTAATGGTATTCTGTTAGAGAGGTAATAAAATAATCTAAACTCTCATTTTTTGACTTTGTTAGCTCTAAATACATTAAAAATATTTTATTCATATCGAAATATCTAGTTACCCGCTTAATAATATCTAGGTATACCAAATAAAAAACCACAGTTAACCATATTTAATTTCTTTTATTTCAAATAGTATTGGGATTTATTTAGGACCGTTTAGAAAAATATAAGCTTTTGTAAAATGATTCTAGTTGAATGATAAAACATAGGTATTTCAATTTCAATTATTATGTCAGGGTATTTTTCCGATTGTATTAGCTTTGTCTCAGATGAAATATTTTAAAATGAAATAGCAATTCTCGATTTTAGGTATTTGAACTTATCCACTTCATCAATGGTCTCTCCATCCACTTGTGTTCTTCAATATGTTGATAGCTCTGTTCCAATTCGCATAACTTTGGTCCTTTTGGCATTCCATTTTAGCAGGCGATTCTTTCCAGCGTTATGTACTTGATCAATCATGTCCTGCGTCTCTTTCTGATTTCTCGCAATCATCGGCCTACCTAGCATTGTTGAGTTACTTTCCATCGATCTTTACCTATGCCAACTCCTCAATTTCTGGTTCTCTCATAAGCTGTTCAGTGTACATACTAAAATGTTGGAGTAATAAAATATATCCCTGACGTACACTATTTGGGCGTTTTAGTAGGAAAGCTGTAGTGGTTTGCAATTGCCTTTTATTGAGACACCATCACTAGCTAGTTGGCTCACAGTGGAGCTCATCTGCCTTTAAATCAGGTCTTGCTTTTAATCCTGTAGGGTTGCAGCCACTCTCCGCACAAGAGAGCTGGTGGGGGAACCGTGTTAATCGTCGATCACCCGACCCTCGGCATGTAGTACAGGGTTACGTGGTGGTAACTGTAGCAGGTGAAAAAACTTACCTGACACTTGATTTAGATAAGTTTAATTCTACAGATAGACGACGGGTAAACTTTTGGGGCGATTGATTCAAATTTGCAACTACACGATCGCCCATTTCATCTGTTGCTACAGTAATCGATCTACCAGATCTTATTACCTCACATACCGAACCTGTCTGTTATAATTTATCAACCAGCTGCTGGATATTTGGACCTTGGGCTTCACGGATGTCAAAATGTCTTGATAGGTAGTGCCTTGTTTCTGCTGCACGACAAAAAGTTGAATTCAACCATACTAGCAAGCTATCAAATACGATCTCCAAAAACAGAAGCAGGACAGTTGTTCTACAACAGAAAACTCGCAGTGTATAAATTGACAATGTACAACAACTTTGCAACAAAGCAAGGGACATGTTATACATGGGACGAAACGCAAAGAAAAAGAGAATCCACAGAAATTTGCACGTCTTTTCAAGTAATTTGAAGCAAACGTAGAGGCAGAAAAGATTCTGATGATGTCCGACAACTGCGGAGGGCAAAATCGAAATACTATTATGGTCAGTGTGTGTCTGTAGGCCATGAAAATTCTTCCACGTCTACGAAACATTAGACATTGGTTCTTCGAATCAGACCACTCAGAAATCGAGTGCGATAACATACATTCATTGATTGAAAAAAAGCAAACTGGTATACAGTTATGCGAATGGCACGTCAAAATCTTTTATTACTTTGTGTGCATGTTCTGCAACACAATGACTTTTTAAATTTCAAAGCAGCCTTGGTATTTGTCTTTCGAGGAACACAGACGGATAATGAGGGATCAAAACTTAAATGAGTTTGCTCGAATACAGCCAAGGAGCTGCAGCAGACGGTTATTTCAAAACAGATTTAAAGCTCCATACTCCGTTTTGTCGATTGCAAATCAATCTCAAGAGACCTTTTACTGTTGAACCAGCGTACACCTTAACCTACCTCTGTCATCTACTAAACTCAATGACTTAATTAGATATGTATTGATAGAACTGTACCAACTGAGCATTTGGTTAATGATTAATATCAAAATCTGCGAGCATCTATAACAATTTGAGATCGTGTTGCTGAATCAAGGCATCAGATGAAGAAAAATTATTTATAAACCTTAGTATGTACATAGAAATGGAACCTGTTGTTCTCAGTATGTAGATAAAGATGAATTACATACGTATAATGATTATCGAATTGTAAATTCATTTTTACAATTAATATTATTATTCATAACTCTGCTGTTTTCTGCTCATGAATTCGAAACATTGCGAGACATCACAAATGCCTCCTACAGGCGTGGACCTACGTCGTTTAGCAACTTTCCACGCTCTACACGGCAGCCCACAGGGGTTGGGGTGCTGTCGAGCCAGCTGACTTGGCAGAACTCGATTCTTTCGTGGGACTGTCACCGGAGCAGATCCAGGCGTACCAGAGGAGCAAGCAAGCAGAAACGGAGCCACAAAAATGGATCTGGGGACAGCCTGAACAGCGCCCAGCGTCTTAAGGGTGGTGGCGGTCCCACAAGGTTGGGGGCGCCCACCAAGTGGACCTGGACGCAATCCCAGAGGACGAGCAGCCCATGAAGCCTACAGCCGCGGTGCGAAACTATTTTTGAGTTTTGGAAGGGACTGAGCTGAGTCCTGGCTCATCAGCATTGTATATAAGCATTGGATAGTCATTCAAACCACATTGGTCAATGAAATTTTTGTAATCATTAAAAAAGGTGCCAATCCTTAATTCCTTAAATGATTCTGCCCTGGAGACAGAAAACTTTTTCAGGATACCTTACAGAGTTGGATGACTTTGCTTAAATGATAGCCACCATTCTTTTGATGCAGATTGATTAGTCATCCTTTGATATCTGTTTCTTCTTTTCAGTGTTCTAGCAAATCCAAAAGTCATTTTTCTGCATTAGAGGTTCTTTTTTGTTGAAGTCTACAATAATAAGTTAAAACACCTTATTTAGGTAATAGTAATTTTACCCCACTTTAAAGTATACATTAATCAAATAAAAACTGCTTGACATATTTTTTATCTGACTAAAATTATTGTCTCTTCACGTTTATTATTATCATTGTTAGTTATAATTTACAAATATTCCAAAATCTTCAAAATATACTGACTTTGACAAATTAGTACAATTTTCGGTTATGCTCCAAAAATTAGTACCTCGATTTGAATATGGCGGTATTTATTAGGAAATAGCAAATAATTCTAAAATTATTATTTAAAACAAAAATAATACAATGTATAGGAGTATAAACAAAAGAAACAATCATGAGAAGCATTGAGAAAATGTAAAAAAATACAATCATCGATCACTAAAACAAAATAAATTTTACTATGGCCATTTTACCCCACTGTCCACTTTACCCCACATTACCCTATTGTGCATGATAATACAACAAAATATCCCGATTTCATCAGAGAACTAGAGTTTTGTGATGTGGTGAAATTGTATTTACCTACTTCTGTTATCTTGCACAAAAAATATTTAATGTTCATACTTGTATAACCGAGATATTGTTATTTTAAAACACTTATATCTACTATTAAATATAAAATTCTAAAAATTAATTTTATATATGCGTTAAACAAAACACATATCTAAATGGTTGAAAAAAACTAAAGTATTGAAACCTACATATAATACAATAAAGCGTTTTTTATTGAGTGCGTAGTAGCTACCAAATAAGATGTCAATGCGTTGTGCTATTTTTAACATATTCCCATTATGAGCGGAAATATTATATTACTTACTTAATAATTCAAGTAATTTATTATTCAATTTTATTGATTTATATTTATCCATTATATTTGAAGCACCTACATACATGCCATTTTCATTTCTATTTTTAAGAAGTCAATTTCTAGGCCTATCGTAAATTTATTCTTAGTTTTAAATGAATCAATTAATAAGATAATTACAATTATTTGTATATATCATTTAATTTTTAGTACCTATCCTACAAGAACAACATTGTGGTATTGTTACGGTTAATATTTAATATCCTATTTGTTCCTCTTGTGGACGTGTTTTACATTAACTCCTTTCACATTATCCCTTTTACCATGAAAACAAAAAATGTGCCAACAGGCACTATGAATGATAACTATACCGACAAACGTACTATCAAACGGTATTTATGTTTTATGAATTAACTAAAAATTCGGCAATTCCATAAGTATTTTGGAAGAATAAAATTTCTGTTTTTTAGTTAGGCATTAAATTTGAATTTAATTTTTGATAAACGTAACTCCAGTGGTTCTTAATGTCCACTGGAAAGGGTAAACCCCTCTATACATACTGATAGATTATTCGAAAAAAACTACTAAAGCGATTGAATGAAATTTGATATCACCCTACTTATATGAAATTCTTTAGTAGGGTCTCTGATTTATCATGTAAAAAAATGAAGTTAAGTCATAATATCCAATTGTAGTTTTTATATACCTATATATGTATATATCACAATAACAGAAATGACTAATATTTGGTAGATGTTACGTAAGGGTTTTTAAATTATTATTTTCTGTGATCTGGTCCCAATTTGAGAACAAAGTCAACATTTTGAATTTTTATTTAACACTTCAAATTTGAAACCATGGCTTTAAAGAATATTCTAAAAGTGAAAGATCTGTGATAGACCCACTTCATTTTTTTTCTTTTTCAAAGGTGTTTAACTTTTTTTCTAATTGCTTTACTTTGAGGAAAAGGTTTTACAAAAATAAAAGTCTTCCGGAGAAAATGAAGTGAGTTTCAGATTTGAAATGGCTATTTTAAATACCTATTCTTTTGAACAATGCGCTGGTCGTGTTGGTTGGATACTGGACTTGAATCTAATGGTGCATGGTTCTGATCTGATATATACTCTGTGTAATTTTTGTTTACAATGTAGATTTTAATATACATACTACAATTTCGTAGGGTCCTAAGTCCCGAACCATATTTCTTGCTATTGTTTTGCTTTTTTACTATTTTACATTTTTCATTTCTGACCGGATTGTTTTATGGATTTCGATTTTTGGATTTCGGATATACTAGATGGTATTTTCAATCACCGACCTTAAACGGCCATCGTATCATGCTTCAGCTTGGGTGTATAACAAGATACACACAATTACATAGTTTTGATTTAATCTTGAAGGGATGTTGTTTTTATGTTGATGCCATATTTATATATTTTTACACATCTTTTTCGTAGGATTACATTAATTTCTATGATGTTAATACTGTCGTAGGCTTGAGTGATATATTTTCTTATTTTTATGTTTTCTGCAGTAAAGATTTTTCTAATTTTTGTAAAGTGTGTGTTATTCCATAGATTTTTATTGATTTTTGCTTTCAAATTCTATGTTGTGGAAGGCAGTATTTCTTTCATTAGCTAATGCCAAGTGGTTGTAATAATCGAAGTCAACGTAATCATTCATATTTAGACCAGCAGTGATGTAGGGCTAAAATGTTCACAGATTTCACTTATATTTAAACTCAGTTTAATTATAATACTGGTTGCTGCATAAACAAAATAATAGTTAAATCTGGGGGTCAGATAATAAAATAAATTACTTCGATAAACAACTCTAGGTTGGTGCATCATATCCAGTTTAAATTAGAAATTTAACTCCGGTTTAAATTTTAATCTCTGCTGGTGCATATGACTGTTAATGTTTGTTGTAACACAGTGAATATATTCTTACTGTAGTTGAAATTTTCAATCATAAGCTGATTATATCTTTTCTCTCTGAAATGAATTCTTACATAAAACTGGCTTTGTATGTTTAACAAAACTTGTTTACACATTATTACTTATTATATTATTATAATCAGTAGGAATGTTCATGTTCCAATCTTGAACTAATATTTCATTTTATTATTCATACTCATGAATCATGATACTTTCACTAATAAAACATACCTAGATGTTATTTTGTTTGGTAATATTTATCAGGATTCTTCATTACACTATCAGTGTAAATCTTAAAAATTCAAAATTACATATTTCGAATTGTACTTATGTAACCTCCTATGTTTTCCAAAAGATGCAACCGAAAATTGAACATCAAAACTTAGTGTTACTAACAACCATTTCTAAGAACAATCAAAATATTCTAAATATAAAAATGCATATATCACCTAATATAGGAATATATTTATGTGTTTTTTTAACACATTTGAATATAAAAATAATATTGTAGTAGCGTTTTCTGACATTTTTGCTAAACTTTAATGAACGTCTTATTGGTTACATCATTGCTGCTTTATATCGCTGAGCTTCGTCGAATATTGTTATGAAGATCTTTCAATTAATGTCCTCTTAATAATGTAATTTTAAAGAGACAATATCGATCGAACTATGTGAGTTTGTTTTAAAAATAGGACTCACTGAAAAAATGTGGACATTATTTGCATAGTTTCGAAGAGTACATGAGAAATAATTTTGAAGTGCTGAAGACAAGAGTACGATTATGTGTCTAAACTCATCGGACAAACTGTTAGTTAATGTATTATTATCAGATCCAAAATCACTTTTGAGGTGAACATGAATTTCACACTATAATATTTGAGTAATGTTAACATAATGCCCAACTGTAGTCCATTTATGCAGTTATATGTCTGTGTCAAGGCTAGCTATGTAATAACCAGCTTATAAAGCCAACTATGATGGACCTAGATAACCGTTCGGTACATATGTATATACGTTGGCTGCCATGCAACTCAAACAATAAAAACTTGTGTAAAAAGACTAAAGAGGAATCTCTCTATTATCCATTTTGTTTCTGATTTTCTTGCTTGTTAACTAAATTATTGTTACAAAACATTAGCTGATTAAAAAGATAAATAAAACATATTTAACTAAACGATGTTTCAAATTAATATCACTCCATTGTTACTTCAGATAAAAAATTAAAAGCGAAAAGCTTACATAGTTTGCGTTTATTCATTTTTATCTTTTTTTGCAATACTTGGAACACACTAAAACTTATTTGGCACTGACCTCATATCTTTATTAAACAATTTTGAAGTCAATATTGTTTGTTGTAAAAAGATGTTAAGTGTACATCTGTAACTTTTGAAACATTATTGGTAGATCTAAAAACCGTCATTTTTAGAAACAGTAAATATTGAGAATTAATATTAGTATGGTTTTTACCAACAATCAATTTTTAGAAAACGGATCTTTATTGTTATCGATGATATTATTATAAAAATCAATTCAGGTGTGTAATCAGTGTTTTCTGATTTTAAGGACCACTACACAATCAGCAGCGTACATGCATACACAATTGAATATAGATATAATTGATAATCGATTTTGTGTGCAAAAAAACGATAATTTTGACACAGATCACATAAATAGCCTTAAAATCCATACGAGCATTCTATCTTGCAGAAAATTGAGATTTGGAGTTAGAAAGATTTATGGAATGTTGTATCAGATGCATAGATAGCTCAGTTTTATGGTTACTGGTCTATGAGGCTAAACACACTAATTTTAGTCAGTGTTTATAATTTAATACAATTACACTCCTGGAATAAAATTAACTATACCCCCAACACTTTAGTTTTTCTGGAGGAAAAGAGAAAGAAATATATTAACTGACAATAGCATATATTCTATTGATCTGAAGCTGATATACTAATTATGTAAGAGGTCTTACAAACTTTTGATTGTCTATTTTATTTTTTGTTCTGTAGAGGTTAAATTAATATTCTTCAATAGAGTGTGTCAAATACCAGTTGGTGTAGTTTTTTTTCCAGATGAGTAGTTGAATATCTATTTTTTCACTAGAATATTCTGTTTCTAAAGGAATAGCGTTTTTATCTACCTAAAGATACATCCATGTGGAGCTAAAGGCATCATTTTCTGTGGTAACTTACAGAAATCATTAGTATGATATTTTTTTTAAATGTTGCCAGAGATTCATGATGCCAAATACATATGTAAGTAATGAAGTGCATAGACAAATACGAGTTTGTTTTACACGAAGTTACAGTTAAAATGAAATACAATTTAAAAAATAGATTAAAATAGAAATTCTATTTTAATGTATTTTTAAAATTTTATTTCAACTTTTGAACTAATGTGCGTTTACATAGGACCTCATTTTTTATTTTTAAGGAAACCACAGTCCTGCCAAAACCTGTTTCAAAAGATCTCTAAATATTTATCTTTTTAAATCTCTGATTAAGGTACATACATATCTGTAATATCTATGGTCATAGCCAGTTGTTCTAAAACTAAATATACTCTGGCTTTTTCAGAAGATATATTGGATAGTTGAAAATGAACTGTTTTCCAATTAACAAATTTAGCAAAAGCTACATTCCTATTAAAATTAATTTAGTTATTGTCTGTATATATTGTGCTCATGAATTTGTTTGTATACCAAATGTATCAAAATATGTCTAATATTAAGATTTTTCTTCAAATTGGCAATCTAACATATTTCTATACTAAACTGTGGCAATTTAAATGTTTTTGAGAGGTTAAAATTAAACAAATATATTAAAATATAGAAATTCTTCAGAGAACATTTGCATAAAGACAATATATGTTTCTATATTGAATAATATACTCATAAGCAAAAACACAACAAATATTGAAGAATTATAGTTTAATTACCAAAATTATACTACAACACAGGTATAACTGTAAGGAAAAATTTATTTTGAAATAGTTGTTGATGGTAGTTGAATTTATATGAATTTTTAGAAAATCGTTTTGCATTCGTTTGCCATACACAACCGAAAGCAAAACTTAGTATCAAGATCCAGTTAGATTAGCAGTTTATTGTATTAAAAGTATTATGCAATATCTTTGAGATCATCATACCAGATTCCCATTTATAACAAACTTTGACATCATTTTGTGTTTTATCAGAATACCACCCAGTGGCATGTGAAGACGACAAAATCGATTCGACATTTTATAATGATGAATTATTTAAATAATATATATCGCTTTCCCCGCCAATGTTTTAATTGATTTGAACAGAGTTGGTTGTTACAACAACCGTCCGTTTGTAAAATATAATTTCAGATTCTTCTTACTATGAGACGAATTCTTTGACATCTTTTTATAAAATGTACCTTGGGGACTAAACATTTCCTATTTTTGCCAAGAAATGCCTAAAGTTGCTGATCACTAAAATACTATCGACTACTTTTGTGACTACTTATAGTTGCCCCGGTACGTAGAATATTAAATTTTAACTTACTTTTTAAAAAAGCTGAAAGATGTACAATAGAATAAATTTTGTAATTCTTATTTGCTATGTAAAATGATATCGTTACTACAGCAAACAGACACAAATAAAAAAATTAAATCTTAAAAGCCTTTGACAATACTGTTACCATATATTCAATGTATTCACACTGTAGGGTAATAGGGGGTGATTATGCCAGGGGGTTATTATGCCATTTTTTTGTATTGATTTAGACAATGAATTCCTGTGCCTATATATTGAATAAATGTATATCTATAGTTTTATACCAAAGGCAACAGTATGAGATATCGATTTATGCATAAACAT
>JAUYWI010023231.1:0-18786 GCA_034780595.1 Parotoplana pacifica
ACTTAACAGTCTGCCAATTATGTAGGTCATTACGTAATACAAGATTAGTTCTTTACAACTAAATTGGCTATTCCACAATTAACAATAAAGAAATTTGTATACAATATTAACTAAATATATATTGGCTTTGTAATAACCACTAAATTATTGTACTCACCTGTGATCAACATATAGACTGTAGTCGATTTAGCGCAAGCGGCAGTCACCAGCTCCTTTCGCCTGTAGAGCACACAGGTTTGACTGTCTTCCTGCCATCTGAAGGCCCCGCAGGACATATAGTCATTGCACATCAAACCGCACGACATATCCGAAAACGAAGGTGACCCTATCGCTAGTTGCACCAAATTACATGGTCCAACGTTTACCAGACGAAATTCTGCCGGATTGGTCTGAGACGCGACGATTTGATAAAGAAAATGCATTATATACAATGACAAAAACATTGTTGTAGCTACAGATAATGATTTTTTTTAAATAAATGTATGTGTTTGTTTGTAAAGGTATAATATTATTACTTGTTCTTTTATTATGATTAAATGATTTTGTAGATATAGTCTATGTTTTAGTTTCTATAGTGATATGCTAACATACGTACATATTTGATCTCCACAAGTGATTGACTACAATACAAACTATTTAATATCAATTAATGCATATGTATATTAGGCATATAGATTGGCATCAATAAAACAAGGAAAGTTATTGATATATTACCTAAAAGAATTTTATTCAATAATACCTAGCGACTAAATGATTGAAGTTATTCCAGCATCAAAAATAATATCTCAAAGGCATTTCAAGACAGTTAAAGTTTAAAACAAATTTAATGTAAGGAACCAGTTAAAATGTGAGACACATAATTTTGAGGACCATTTTTATTTTGATGTTCGATTGACATTTTGGGAGTCAACTTTCAGATTTATGCTTCTTCTAGATAAAGCAGTGACCGGGAATCCTACCTAAATAAGTACAAATTTTAAAGTCACTTGGCACTGGTTTCATGAGCGAATTTTACTTCTTCGTGATTTATACAAGTAAAGTTTGCAAAGTCCAAAATAAGGATGATAAAGCAGGTTGCTTTTTACCAATTACATCATATCCATTGATGATTTGAGGGTAACATACTCCAAAAAAAAACACGATGCTACTTTCACTGATCATTATATTATTTTTCAGACATGTTAAAATATCTTTGTTATTGCAAGATATGGGCACTAACCTCCGTAGCGCTTTATTAAACGTAATGTTTTTTATGGTAAATACATCAAGCATATATTTTATAAAACACATTTGGTTAAAATCTACTTACCTATATTTCTATTTGTAGAATAAAATCTTTAATACAGCAAACATTCAAAATATGAAATAAAAAATAATATCTGTCAAGCCTTCGACAGTATTAACATCATAGAAATGAATGTAATCCAACCAAAAGATATGTAAAATATAAATATTGCATCAACATAAAAACAACATCCCTTCAAGATTAAATCAAAACTATGTAATCATATCTTGTTCTACACCTAAGCATGATAAGATAACCAGTCAAGCTCGGTGATTGAAAGTACTATCTAGTAAATCGAAAATCCAAAAATCGAAATCCTTAAAACAAACCGGTCAGAAATGAAAAATGTAAAATAGTTAAAATGCAAAACATTAACAAGAAATATGGTGGGGTGAGTTTTAACCAGTTTTCACAACATAGTTCAGTTGCATTCACTTGTAATAATTAGGTCAGTGATGTATTTGTCATTATAGTTTTGCAATATATACATATTTAAAAAAATATATAATAGTAAATATACCCACTATATATCAGCATTATGGAGGTTTATAGCATATCTATCTACCTTATCATGTTCAATTCTTAACTGTGGAGATACAAAAGCTCATTAAGTGTCAATATTTTACAGAACAAAGTGTATGAATAGAAAGTTAATATTCATGTATTTGTTATGCCAATTCGGTGATGATCAAATTTTATAAAATAGAAATGTATTGGGTCATTTATCCAAAAATGAGCCATCTATGTACATTGTTAGGTAAATGAACATTAAAACTGCTTCATCAGATATATAATATTACGGAGATATGCAAATAGAAAAATAATATTCGGCATTGTTGCTGTTGAATTGAGAATTGGGATAATTGAGGCATGTGTCCCATGTATATCTGGAGTTTATAAATTACGATTTAAGTTGAAAGAAGAATACGGAACTTGAACACATATGTTATCTATTTTACTATAGTTTCTCGGCATGTCATCAGAAATTTACAGCCAGTTAGGATATCACAAATATACAAGGCCACCTCATTTTCTGGTAAGAATATGTTTTCAAAGCAAACCACTGAGCCACAAGTTACAACATTTTTAGAGAACCACATTGAATAAACCCAACTCTATCTGGCGAAACCTAGCGAAGTAAAAGAAAATCTACTCAATAATCAGGGCTGCAAATAATTTTTTTTCTGGTATACCACCGGGATACCACATTAAAACATCTGGTATCCCAACTACAAAGTTAGTATCCCGCCCGGAAAAGTTACTATAAATTTTAATAAATGCGAAAAAAATCAAATGGAATTAAGTTGTATTCATAGGTAGGTATTAATAATCAAAACATTCAATAAAGTGACAATAATTATGATAATACAGTACATGATTATGTGAACTATGTATATGTTTAGGTATATAATTAATATGTATCGTGAATCTAGAGGTAAGTCTATACTATTAAAATATAAAGTAAATATTAATTATCAGATTCCCCTGCCAAAAGAAGGTCTATGACATCCTCATCTGTCTGGAGTACACTTGTTTTCCTTTGGTTTGGACAAGGTGATTTTCCCCTCCAAAAAGTGTATAACTGATGTAGTCATTTATCCGCAGCTGATGAGACAAATTTTCTGCTGCCAAGCAGTTTCGGTCATCTGTTTTAACTTGTTTCATTGAGGAGAAACCTCTTTCGCAATCGCTGCTTGATATAGGCAGGGTTTAAGAGTAGACTATCGGTATCGACAAATTTTGAGCATAACGAGAAAGCCATAATTGATGCGTACTTCAAGATAGAATGTCATTGGTGTCGGAAATGTTGTCATTCTTAAGTTTTAAAGAGCTCAACAATTCGTCTACCGAAATATGTCATTTGATTCAGTTTCAGAGTCTTGTTCGGTTTTGAAGTGCCGTTAATACTGCAGCAATCAGTTGGTTGTGATTCGTACTGCACTCCGCAATATCAATGTAATCACAAAAATCTGGAAGAACTGCAGAAAATAAACGGTTTCAATCTCATCAACGTGGCCATCGGAAACACTATCTGTTGGCTTTTGGTTGGTGATAGAAATTCAAACAACAACGTCCAAAACGTCTATGAGATTATGGTGATAGTAAAAAAATGCTAGTTGCATATGTCTTGGGAAATAGGTTGTTTTTAATCTTTGAGTGTATATATAGATGCAATTAACTTGAAAGGAATTTGAATATTAATGACATCCAGCTTAATTTATAACTACATAGATCTTTCTTTAACTTAGAATTTGTATATCGTAAATGACAAATAAACTTTGGTATCCCGAACAAAAAGTTGGTATCCCACGGGATACCGGGATACCAATATTTGCAGCCCTGATAAAGGAAAATTGTCTATAATATTATTAATGTTGGATACATATGTAGGTATCTAATAAACAGCCTTTTTTAGAAATGTAAAATAGAAATTTCGGTGGTCTTTAAATAAGAGGGTTGTGTGAAAAATTATTTAGTCATTTTATTTCAGTTCTATTTCTTTTAACATTTTTAGTAGATGAAATTGCTCACGAAGCATAAGAAAAAATCAAATCAAAAAAGCTCGCTTTCAAAAAAGTGTATTAAAAATAACAACATCTTCAGGTTAAAGTAGTAACAGACAATAACAACTAAACCAAACACACTACTGCAAATCACATAATGAAATAAATACTTAGAAATAAACATAGAAATTGATATTAACAGCAAGGCTAAAAGGTAACAAAAAGACAAATAAACAACAGAGCAGAAAAGAAAATGAGCAATATAACAAAAACACTAAAATAGAAAAGAGAAAGAAAGATCAAATTAAATTGAAATAAAGTAATTAAAATTAAATCAAATAATAAAAAGTACTGTCAAACACAGATAAAAGAACCTAAAAACTAAAAAAAAGAACACTTAAACTAAAACTTCTCTCACATGCAGACCTCTCTTTCTCTTTGATGTCTGGCCTATATTTTCCTTAGACGGAAGGTCAGGCAGGTAATGGGCCTGGCAGAGTACCTCGACGTTGAACCCAGTATCGCACCTTTGGGTATGCAGGAACATGTTGGAGTCAGAACTAATACGGTGTTTTCGTATTCGTTGGTGGAGGAAACGAGTAAAGCTGCATATGTAAAACTGTCCACACTTAGCGCAAAGAAGTCAGTAGACGACCATCTTACGAAAGCACAGTTGTTTTCCCCTAAGAGAACACACATTAATCTAACGAACACACACGGGATACCTGTGGAGGTTTGTCAGAGAGGGCATACTGAAGTGTACGGGCCTTGTGAACAATCCGTACGGATATGCCAGTACGCCGGAAGAATTGGGTCAGCCTAGTGTTCATTGCATCTTCCAGGAAGGAGAGGGTAAAGTAAAAGAACTTTTTGCTTTCAAGTCTTTGTGGTGGAGGCTTCCTAGCACGAGGATAAGTCCCAGGAGGGTAGACATTAACTTCTAGGCATTGAGAGAAGTCTCAGAGAGCAACCGCCTTTCTTCAATACGAGAGACCGCGTTCGTAATGGTGTTGAGCTTGTTGGCTGTAGGAACAGCAGAACTTGTGTAAACAAAGATGTCAGAGAGGGCTGTCTTCTTGTAGAAAGTAAACCCAATACCGAACAACTGTCCATAATAAAAAAATGTATCAACTAAGCATCGTTTTGTCTTTTTTGCAACATTTTTTATAAGAATAAAATGGCGTGAGTTGTACAAATTGCCAATTGTGCCGAGTAGAATCAAACAGGTTTTCCATAAACTTCAAGAATAATTTGGAATGTTTTGACCACATTTTGGCATTATTTGGTGTTGACATTGAATCAAAATTATCATTAGCTATTTTAATCGCTCCATCTATTCAAGTTTTGTAGAGATGGTTTTGTTTAAATAGTTTTGTTCTGAAAGATGTTATTGGATACAAGAAAATTGTTTGAGCTACAAATCAAAAATTTATCAGAATTCAATATTAATTGAAAATTTGATCGATACCAGATTTAAATCAGATTAAAATAATTCAAAACCAACGTTTGTCCTGACCCAATTTTAATCAAATTCGGAGTGTTTAAAAAAATAATATACATATATGTTCCAATAGCTATTTCAAAATCTAAAATGACACGCCTAGAATTACTTAAGAAGATTACTGAAAATCGTTTACAGTAGTGTAGGTTGGTATATTTAATATGATTTACAACTAAACTAAAACTTGTTTTATGTTGCTGATTCAACAAATTCATTATTTCACTGTGTAAGTTAACTTTGCATTAACTATTTTATAAAAACAAATAAATTAACTTTTACTCATCATATTCCTTCATTAACCTGGAATATTCAGGTATTTTGAGGTTAGCAATAAAACATAATTGATTTGCGCAATTATAAATTTATTTCCTATGTATATTAAAACAATTAACTAAATAGCAAATAACTAAACTTCAATTATTAGATTTAAGCATATTATTTTTTGTTTCTATGTTTATGACTGAAATATATCACCTTTTACCATTTTGAAGAAATCACTGTTAAAAAAGTAGATCTCTAAAAATCTATTGAACAAATACAATTTGTGCCATTGTGTTTCTTAACTGAATATTTTCAATTAACTTTCTAAAAGAACATATCATTTAAAATTAAAATTAAAACGATATTAAATTAATGTGCTATGATTCCTTGGATGATCGCTATTTTCCAAACATTTAATTTCATTTAAATACTTAGATTTTGAATTTTTTCGAATAATTTGCAATCATCTTATTATTGTATGAGAACTGACTTTTATTTGCATTTTATAAAGATGCTCCAATTACAAAAAACAAACTAATTCGATCGTCAGAATATTCTGAAACTCAATATGAGGGTAAGTAATTTGAAAATAAATTATTTATTAAGTTTACTCATTGAAATTGATAACCGGCGTAATGAGTAGCTATCATAGAAATGGATTATAGTTATTGTCCAAGTTAGAACAGAGGAGACTGGTGAACGCATTCAAGTTATTGTAAATAAATTCCAAATGATTGTTATACATGCATGAAATACAACGAAATAATGAATTATAGGTCCTTCCTACCATAGAAATAGACTACTTGCGTTAGGGTACGTACATAATAAAATATTCTAAAAACATATATATTAAAAGAATTCATTGAAAGATCGGCATTTATTTCTGTAGCTCTTTCTTTTGGTTGATAACATTCGTTTGTATAGTCGAACTGAAGTATCACCACGATGACCACGTATTTCTTTAATTGTTATCAAAAGAAACTTGAATGATTGGGATGCTTTTTCCCTGAATGTTAGTAAAATTGACCTTAAGGTCACCAATTTTAGCTGTTTTGGGTACGTTATATTACAAATGCTATTTCTCAAAATTAACATAATAAGTTGTTTTTCAACGGTTAGAATACTTGTATGCTCTGTACTGATGAGGGGAAAATACCCCGAAACTAGTAAACTTATATTGATGTTTTGAATTTATTCGTGTTGTTTGGAGGTTCTCAATTGACAACTGGAAAACACTGTTTTCTTTTAATAAATTTTCGGAGTAATCAACGATAAAAAGGTCCAGAATCAACATTAGATTCGGTTAGAGCAGGTGATATAACATTCTATAATTTTATAAACTGTTCTGGCATGATTTGAATCATATTATTTAATTAATTATATCTGGTGAAAATGTATTAAAGTATGTGTTTCCAAATACATTTCATTATAAAACAATTTCATCTGAGATAAAATTATCATCATTTTATGTCCAAATTGTGATAAAATGAGATTCGGGAAAAACACCCCGACACAATTTTTTGAAATTGAAATACACCTTGCATCATTTTACATAAATATTAAATTTTTTAAAATTAATTAAGCATCAATTTAAAATGATTCCAATGTATGTTACCCATATTTCTATAATTATATGCCTTTAGGAACACAATATCTCATATTTTGTCACATTTTGAATAAGAGTGTTGGTTTTTATAGACTTAGCTCGAATTCAGCCTGTTAAAAAAACAAAGTGCATTATAATTGCAAACCGTTAATACATTAAAACAGGTCAGTAAATACCTACCAAAATCGTCACATACCACATCTAATACATTTCTATCTCTTATCAAACTATTTTTGGACACACGGAATCTGACCAGTTTTCATTGTTTAATTTCTCAATTTTAATTTGCAATAAAACAATACGGCTAAACAACTCATTGAACTCATTTTTATTTTTAGAACCCAGCCAAAATTTATACGAGGAAGGTATTTATATAGTTCGGTTAAATCAATACCTTACAATATTAACAATATTAACAACTCATTATTATATTATTTTTCAGTTTCAGAAGTTGACAAGATTTACGGGGGTAAGCTGAAATTCTACACTATTTAATTGCCAATCAAAAGTTTTTTCTTGACCCTACCAAGAATTGCAAAAAATTGATTTTTGTCAAAACTGCGTTCCTGCTTCTCCTAAATTGAGTGTAATTTTAACAAAGCTTAGTTGTTGTAACTCATGGTCTGCAGTCAATTCTGCTTTTATTGTGTAGTAGCAGAGTCTTGGTTGAAAAATATTTTATAGTGTAAAATTATACATACAACAGCAAAGTACTTTTATATGAACGAAGAAGCTTTAATAGAGTTAATAGCTATATTATTTCAGTATTGTTTTTATATGAAGACACAAACGTATTTGATTTAATTTTAGCCATGTTTATACTTTGTTATAAGACTATTAAAAAAGCTTACGAAGGATTACCTAATCGGATGTTTATAAAGAGACATGTATGTATTATGTATAGAGAGATATGAGTGTACAGAGGGATATGAGTGTACAGAGAGATATGAGTGTACAGAGGGATATGAGTGTACAGAGAGATATCAGTGTATAGAGAGATATGATTGTACAGAGAGATATGCGTGTACGGAGAGATATGGGTGTATAAAAAACATGGGTATATTGAGAGACAGAAGTGCATTGATCAATTAATTATACATTTTACCCTTTGAGATATCAGCCTTTTTGTGACCAACTCCATTAGGAATTTATACTTCCTGTTGGAGAGATTCAACAACAATTCTTTTAATGTATAAGGGGGCCAAGCTAGGGTCTAATGATGTCATTAGGTTCAAAAATTAAACTTTGTCCGAATGCCCTTAAATTTGTTTGGAGGTCCACAATTAGAAGTTAGAAATACAAATCCATAAAAATATAGATTTTTCGGTGATAAAATCACTTGAATGGTTCAAAATCCAAAGCGAAACATCAAATCTTCCTCAAATTAACAAGGAGGCATACTTTAAATTTTGCTGATCTATGAGTCCATAAAATTATTCATAAATAAATGGCTTTAAATAATTTTAAATGGTTTAAAAGTTTCTAGGCCATTTCTAGTAGTTTTGGGAAAAATTCTCAATTCACTAAAATTCAATAAGTTAACTTCAATTTCTGAGTTGGATAAAGTTATGGCGTTCATATTTGGCAAACTAATAACATATGAAATAAAGGAAATCCAATGAATTATTTTAGAGGAAGTTAAAATTTCCTTTTTTCATCTATCTAAATAGGATTTTCACGTATGGACTATTTTAGGCACAACATTTTTCATAACTTTTTTGAAGTCATATTTTTTGGTAAAACTTTCCACTTAATGTACATAACCTTCACTCTGATCATAAAAATCAATATTTAGACCCCGAAATGTTTACATTAAAGCTCCACAAGAGAATTTGGTAAATGAGAAATGTCCTACACTGCTTACAAAATACATGGTGGCCCAAAAGTACTCAGCGTAGCACAGTATTTATTAGTAATAAGAAAATGTTGTATTGTTAAATTTTTAAGTGTTAAATTGTTTGTTGATTAGACAGATTGTATGTACCTATTAAATTGTCTAACAATATTATCTTAATTCTAATAAATACGGTGCTGGGCCGAAAACTTTTTGATGTTTTTCTACCAAACAAATAAATTTAGATGATTTAAAAACTGTAACACTTAATCCAACCATATAGATTTGTGTATTTCATTGAATCTCGACTCTTACTAGAATTTCAGATTAACTAGGCTAGACTTCAAATAAACCCTTGTTAAACTTTCTGTCCCATATAACTAGTGGAAATTTTGTTGAAATGCGTGAATTAATTCATTTGTTTAATTATCAGATTTCCAGTAGAAACCAGTACCTACACCTAGATACTTAATAAAAAAACATATCAGCAATGATATCGATATATTTTGCTATATTGCAATTTACGCACCTACCTCCTATAACAAGATTTCATATGATTTACTATTTAAATGAAACTACAAATTATGTTGGCTACTATTTACTTTCTACATTTTTTCGTTACTTAACAATCTACCTATGTACATTTTCAGAAAAAAAGGAAACCTATACAAAGGAAGTTAGAAATGGTATGTGAACAGTATTGTTTAACAAATTATTTAACCAAAATATATTTTATCTTATTAATCTATTTCCTTTTACAGCACACACACGTTACCATACAATATCGATAATTTTGACAGTTATCCTTGTTTTTGTAATAATGGGAGCCATACTGCTAGCAGTTATTTTCTACATTACAAAGTGTAAGTATATTTTACAAGGTAAAGTAATTGATGTTTTATAAAGAATGGATGTTACAAAGAAATCTTTTTACAATTATACTACGCAAGATAGAAAACCACAGTAGGACGAACAACCGATAACCGATCGTAGATAGAAAACTGGACTATTTGATTGGGGGCATTCGGTTTGCGACTTAAACGTCCTTACAGACTTAAGTTAGTTTGTGGGTAAGGTTCTGAAAGTGGTTCAAGAACTAAGCACCACACAACTTCGACTCACCCTAAAAAATGGTCAAATTGTCTTCATTGGGATGGAACCAGTCTTATCCGCCATAACTAAAGTTTGGGTAGTGATTACACGCCTATGACATTGTGTGTAGCTTTCGAAATACACAATACTGAGTCAGAGCATTAAAGATTCTGGTACTGTGATTGACGTTGATTTAGTATTAAGAAATGTCTCATATTGTAACATTTTAGTTTTAACATAGTCAATTTTTATACCCAGATTAATGTTTTTATGAACTGATGTAAGTCTTCTTCAGTTTTACATTATGTAATAAAAAATAAATTCGGCGTTTTTTAGTTGGAGTAAAGCCCTCTTGTTCAACAAGAGACATCGGTAAGAAATGATTTGGTGTTTTCTTTTATAAATATTGTCTCAACCTACTTGATGTATTCAGATGGCAGTATAAGTGCCTGAAAAGTTAATTACATTACTTATCCTACTGCAAATTCAAATTATTTAATTATTTTTCTTACAAATTGATTTTAAAAATAGAGATTATTTCCAAAAATACCGCTTGAATCTGCTTTTTAATAAAGAACAGGCTTTCTAGTATATTTTTTCTGAATATCTTCTATTTTCTCTCTTCTTATGTTACTATAGCAATTTTTACTTTCTTTTATACGTTGATATGAAATATACAAAACTTTATATTGTGATTATGCTTGGCTGATTAGACCTAATAAGGTCGAAATATCTGTCCTGGGCTATCATTAGCGAGTAATATATATAAGTAGTATATTTTTTTATCAAAGTATAGTTTTTCATTATTATTACTCTTATCACACATATAAAAAGATGAAAACATTCTTGACCTCTAATTGTACCTTGTGTATGGTTTTTAGGACTTACTGTTTGTTTGTTTTTGTTGTTTTATTTAGAACAATTGGAACGTATCAAAAATTATATTCTTGGAGTTAAGGGTAAGATTAAATATAATTTTTCTGTGGTTTATTATTTGGCCGAATGTTCGTTTAAAATCCTAAACATTCTTTGATATTTCAGAGGGAAGTTCGATAACAGTTAATGGATTTGATTACGAATTTCACAAAATTCCCAAATCCTGGAAGTCTGCAGAAGACGACTGCGTTAGCAAAGGGAAGCATCTGGTCTCGATAAGCAGTCATAAGGAAAACGAGATCATATGGAGGCTTAGCCAAGGAAAACGAGTGTGGCTTGGGGGAAGAAATAAAACTACTGGGGGATACGAATGGATTGATCGCACACCGTTTTCATATCAGCATTGGTTGCTATATGAACCGCTAAATGACAAGGGTATTGAGCATTGCCTTGAAATGAATTTCAAAAAACAAAAGAAATGGAATGATTACATCTGCTCTGTCAAGAAACCATATGTTTGTAAAGGTAGGTACCTAACAATGTTGATGCAATTAATTTATTCTATTCATAGATATTAAAATCAACTCGGTTGTGGTAATAATAAATAAAAGAAGTAAACTGAAGAATAGAAACGCGTTTTTACACAATTTTATTTTATTTTATTTTTCTACAGTTCAAAGTTTGAGTTTCTATTCTTCTTTTATATATAAATTCGATAATTACTAAGCCAAAAAATTCATATAATCATTATTTCTGTTGTTTTAGGAACTATTGGAAATTGTAGTGCTATGGCTAAGCAAGTTAACGGTGATTATGCATTACAATAAAATATTACACTTTAAAACTATTTTACGTTTAAAGCGTTATTTTTTTTAAAGCTCAGTGTTTATTTATATGTATTTTATTTGTCATTTTACTTCTTTTTTACCCAATTTGCATTAGTTTCCATCAACGATGGCTTTAAAACCCAGTAAAACAAATTTTCTTTCAAATGACATGAATACAAAATTATTAAACCAATTTAAAAGCCATAATATAACTGACTTTCGCATATTATGTCTAATCATCATTCGTGCAAATCAAAAATAAATTTAGGAGCTCTTATCAAATAAGTATATAGGTAAATATTTTTATACAAATAATGGATGCACAATTTTGATATTCATTCAGAAACTATACACCATTCGATATGGAATTAAACGGAGCAGACCATAAAATGTAGAATTATTTACGTAGAAAAAACAATGTTGATATGACAAACAAATTTTAGAAACATTATTAATATTATTTTAAATAATTAATTAATCTATCTTTCTTTCTTTCTTAATAGTATACCAATGTAGAAATTTTTAGAGCAAAAATATAAAAATCTAGTAAGCCTTCGACAGTACTATCACCATATAATTGAACATAATCTAACTAAAATAGTGTATAAATATGACTTCAACTAGAAACAACAACTTTTCAAGAATTGAATATAATATAACTAAAAAATGTATAAATATGGCTTCAACATAGAAAGAACAATCAAAACTATGATCTTGTTTTACACCCAAGCTCAAGCATGATAAGATGGCCTGTCAAGTTTGGTGATTGAAATAACTATCTAGTCCATACCAAAATTCGTAATCCATAAAACAATCCTGTCAGAAATGAAAACTATGAAATTATTGAAATGTAAAAACAATAACAAGAAATATGGTGCGGGTCTTAGAACCATCAATGGTGAGTTTAAACCAGTTGTTTGTGTACACAAAGTCAGTCTTCTCATGTTCTATGTATTATTTGAATTATAAAAAACAAACAATTAGGTATTAGTAGAGTTAAAAGGTAGATCAATATGCATTAGCTTTAGAGATGGTAGAATCATTACATTTTACCAACTACAGGGTGGTCCAGAAAGGTCGCTCGATTTTTAGAGATTTATAAGTTTATAGGTTTCTATATCTAAGTACGTCTTGTATAAACTATGCTCTATGATTTCTACGCATAAATTAGCATTTAGTAAACATGGCTCAAATTCCGGTTGATATTAGGCGAAAGATAAAAGCGATTAGGTTTTATTCAATTTCTAATAATGCAGCTTCTGTAGAAAGACAACAAAGAGAAGAATTTGGTGATAACACACTTCACCGAACAACAATTTTATCAATTAAACAAAATATTTGATGAGACTGGCAGCGTATTGCACAAAAATCACCAAGAAGACCAAGAACTGTCAGAACAGAGCATAATAAAAATGTTGCAAGTCAACAATTTAATAACAATGCAAATAGGCTTGAATCATCCAGAAGATTATCACTTATTACTAATATCAGTAGATCATCAATTCTTAGATTATTACATGATTTAAAAGCAAAGCCTTATATTCAAAATTGATTAATTCTTTATCGGATGCTGACTTTGATCGTCGGATGGAAACTTGTGATACACTTCTTGGTATGATGGACGACAACGCTTACATGATTGATAGAATTTTATGGAGTAATGAATCAATGTTTAAGCTACCTGGAACAGTTAACAGACATAAATACGTGATATGGGCTACAGAAAACCCAAATTTCACAATTCCACATGATCAAAAGCCTGGTTTAATGGTATGGATTGGGATTTCATCAGCTGGCATTGTTGGTCCTGTATTCTTTAATGATACTATCAACGCCGATTCATATCTTAAACTGCTATATACATCAACACATCTTTCCTCTACAAGATGAAAATATATGGTTTAGGCTCTTCGTGTTCGGGAGGCATTACACAATACATTTCGAGATCGCTGGATTGGAAGACGCTGTCCGGTTGAATGGTGTCTGAGATCCCCTGATCTTACGTCATGTGATTTATTTCGAGGAGACAGCTACTCTTACTCGCGCTATTTGTCAAAAAGTATGTCGTAGTGTTCCAACGAGATTACACGAATGTATTGCAAATGAAGGTCAAACGTTTGAAAGCAACAGATAAAAATAATGAAAATTTATTACATTAATGTTTTTTATTGATATATTGTTATGTTGTTATATTGTAGCCTATGCATTGTACTTTTTCTTATAACAGTTCTTTTTATTTTGTTTAAAATTGAGCGGCATTTCTGAAGGCTTCTATTTCTATATCTATGTCTTTTATAAACTATAAAAATCGACCGAAATGTAATGGTCACTGTTGAGTTGGAGCCAATATGACAAAATTTCCAAAATTATTATAACTGTAGATATTATAATTAATGCTATTAGATATAACAACATTATTGCAGGTTTTTGTAAGTATACCAGGACAAGTATTACTAAATCTGTTAATTAAAATAGTTAATGTTCTAGGAAAGTTGATAGTATTATAAGTAGATGATGGAATATGATGTAACAATTTGACAATTAGTACAAAATCTCTAATTGTTAGTTTGATAAAATGGATTTACTTTGAATTAATTGAAAACATCTGTACGATCTATATAATGTATCATTTCAATGTTGGAAAAATGTATTGTAATTAAAGATTATTACTAAAAGTAGTAGATAGCTAACAAAAAAGATTTAATGATTATTCACACAGAACACATTTCTTTCTAAAATCATTTTTATAATTTCGTATATTTTTTGTTTAGCATTCCCCACTGTTTCAAAGCTTTCATTTCTTTTGAAGTTCCTTAAATACCCCTGGATGACTTGAAATATTTTCTATATCTTGGAATGACCTTAAATTTCCCCCAAAGTTCTCTCCTTTGAATACTTGCCAAATCTTTTAAAGTCTTGGAAAGTTTTAAGTCAGAAACTTAGAAAAGAAACTAAAGAATTTCAAAGTACTATTTCAAATTTTTTTTCGTGTTAAAGAACGTCATTAAATTTAATGACATTTTAATCAAACAATTTTACACAAAACCATTGTATTTAATTTTTTTTTTGGTTTCTAAAACTAAAGAAAACAAACATTTTATCCATCTTGTAGGTAGATTTTATATTTTTGAAATTCCTTGATTTGCCTTTCTTTTTTTTTGATTGCCTTCCAAGTTCTTTCAAGGTCCTTTCAAGATCTTACAAATATGTCAAATGCAACTAAAAAAACTTGGAATGAAATGAAAATTTCAAAACAGAGGATCTACTTAATTTGCTTCTCAAATTTCAATCCGCACAGCTAAAGTTGGCACTATTTTAGTGTATAATTGTCTGTTCATTATCGCTTTTTGTTTTTTTATCTTTAGGAGAACTGGATCTTTTGAAATGCATATTTTCAGCAAAAAATGGTAAGCGTTTGTTAATTACAAAATAAAGTTTATGTACATAATAACTTTAAAAAACTAGACTACTTTTACATTTATTTCATTTTTTTTATTTTTAGAAAAATAACTGATGCAGAAATTTTCAACATCCAATTATTTGTAACAATGGTGTCAATATAAAATGCTTTTAGTAGGCATTGCTTTTCAAAATTGTAAATATATTTTACAATTTAGTTTATTTTTAATTGTTTATTTTTATTTTTACATTCTTGAGAACTTGCAATAAAAAAAACTATTTTATTTTTCAACTTAGAAACTCTTACCCCAGGGAAACTATAAATTTATATATTTGGAAGAAACTTTCAGTCAAAAAACGTTTTGGCTTAATAAAATTACAATTTACTAATTTTGCTAAAGATTTAATGCAATTGATTCAAATTTGTGAAAAGACAACTCTTTAGAAATATAATTATAAATACAAAATGTGACTTACTTCTCAAAGTTGTACTATATATAAGTTTATCGTACAATAAAGTTCTTTTGTACACAAAATGTAGAGGACCGTCACATAATGGGTGGTAGGACCAAAAAACCTTCTATAATAGGTACTAAAATTTCCAAAACAGAATCTTTTATGTTAATGCTCCATACTAATTCATGATAAACCTTAGGGGGTTATATACATCCTACCTTTACCAGAGAAAGGTTAAAATATACAAAATCGGCTGCATTTTGATTTATTCCATAATATGTTTTGTGATAGCTAAATCTCAATTTATTATTAGATTTCTAAAGTTGGATCCACTATCACTCAGTTAAAATATACCATTATCCTTTACTTGTTTAGATCATATTTTTAAAATCTGTCATTATCTAAAGATTACAGTTTGATAATCCGATCTTATGTTTGTAAATTCTCAAAACTACAAATTAATGTATGCATAATATTTAGGTTATACCGGCCATTCTAGAATAAATTGAACTGAAATCAAATCAAACAAGTATGTAAGTGTAGAGAAAGCATTGGTGTACATCATGAACAACGATTGTGATCGTATCAACTCGTTCAAACAATTGATTTGGCGACATAAAACATAATAATTTATGGAATCATAAAATGCTATTCACATCTGAGATTTAGGTATTCACAAAGATATTGAGCACAATACAATGTTTGGTTTAGATTTTAGAGTCATTTAAGTGATATTGGCCAAAATATAGATTTTTTGCCCCTAAAAATCGATAATCAATAATTTTTCCAAAAAAAATTCTGGAATTTCTTTTACTGAATGTCTAACGGAAAAACTGAAATTTTTGGATCTGATGACATTATCAGCCCCTAGCAAGGTCCTGTTATTTGTTTTTCAAAAAATATTCTGTTGCTCAATCTTTACAATGTTAACAATTTTCAACCAAATCGATCAACTACAAGTATATTTTTTAGGGGAGTAATTGATCCCTCCCTTTGTCAGATATGTTAATCTCCCCCAAGGGTTTAGTTGTATGATGATTTGCAAATTTTGTACATGGACACTTAAATCAGAGATTACTCAATGTATTTTTACATGCTGAAGGTTAATTGGAAGCTTTTCAAATTTACACTATGGATGCCTGGAAATGCAACCAAAATTTTCTAAAAATTTTGATTTATCTGCATAATTAAAATATCATTTTGATACTACGCAGTTCTAATTTTTTGTTGTACAATATGGGGGTAACAAAAATTTAAACATTAAAAATATTAGTTTTGATTTGATCCAATATTTTCAATTTGCAAAAAAAGATTGAAAGTGAACCATTTACAAATCAGAATACTGTGTGACTTTTGAGCTTGTAATTCACATTCTTGGTTTAAGAAGTAGGTATCTGCATATTAAATGTTGGGTACAAAATGTACAAAAATAAGTACATGTAAAAGCGTCTGTATATCTATGGAACATGCGATAACATTTGAGATATTGTGTTCACAAATAGTATCTCATTTTCCAAATATTTAATGTGTGACAAAATTATCCCCATTTTATGTTATATTGTGAAAAAATGAGGATCATACAACATATCCCGATATAATCATTGAAATTGAAATATATCATCTTACGCAACATTTGCCTAAGTACCTAATAAATTAAAATGATGCCATGTATATACATATTAACGTATTATAATTTCAATAATTTTGTCAGGGTACATATTTTGTCTGATCCTCATTTACCACAATGTGGATATATAATGGTAACAATGTGTTGTTTCCAATGAAATTTTTCTAAAATGAGATATATTTGGCAACACAATATCTCATATTTTATCACTTTTTTTACTAAGGGTCCATTAGTGCAAAAGTTACATGATGAGTCCTGTAGGTATTTATTTAATGGTTTGAATACGGGTGACTAATTTCTTTTTAACATTTTGTACATGGATCGACAACTTTGAACAACGAAAGCCAAATACGATTTTGTGTCTAATAAAAATAAGAAAAAAAGATGACAAAAAACTGAATTATCTAATAAATAATTTATGACATTTCGGCTTGGCTTTTATCAAATATAATTCAAACTACAACACTAATAAGAAATACAATAAATTTATAACAATAGAATCTCAATAAGGTAAAGTTTAATAATTAAATTAAAATGACTATTGATGAACAGATTTAATAAAGCCGAAATATCATAATTTATTTATTTTTCTTTTCTTTTCTGCTGTTATTATTACTAAAGCCATGTTAACCCTATTTTTAAAGTAAAAACATCAATAAAAACTGAATTTGTATGATTGATTCATTTTTTACTAAGTTAATCCTATAATGCCATATTTTATATAGATCATGAAACCGTTTTAACTTTTACTAAATCAAAATGTTTAATGAAGATAACTTAACCATAGTTTAATTACAGTATATGAGCAATTATTTTGATTCGCTGATTTATAGTTTCTTTTTTTCATATCCTTGCCATATTATTTTTAGGATAGCAAATGAACTCTAAAGTACTTTTTGGAGAAATTATTAGACATTTCTCTATCTGTTGTAGTTAGATATGTTGATTAATGCTGAAATATTTTTTGTGTGATTGACAACAGTTTGAAAAACCGAGTCGCCAAATAGAAATTAATAACATACATCAGAATTCTAAGGTTATTGCAAGATACCTACACCGAAGCTGGGCACAAAAAATAAGTTTTTGGTCAATTCCAAAAAAATGTACAGAATGATTTGAAAGAGATGTTAATGTAACTCTAGCAATTAATTCATTTTGTTAAAAAAATGTAAACAAAGCCACCTGAATATTTTTTCCAACAATTACAATAATTTTAATTATATCCATTCTGGCACTTAGCTCTGCAATATCTATTTAAAATGGTGTCATCTCGCTTCGCCTTAACTACTCACTTTGTCTCATCTCATTTCGCCTTACCTGGTTTAGGATGAGGGTTACGCAATCGGATTACGTTATAACACTAGTATGGCAAAGTGAGATTGGGTCAGTTCGTTTCGCCTTATCTATTTTTGCCTTATTTCGTTTGGCCTTTTCCCAGTTCGCCTTATTTCAATCACCGAGCTTGACTGTCCATCTTATCATGCTTCAGCTTGGGTGTAGAACAAGATACACACGATT
>JAUYWI010023342.1:0-31646 GCA_034780595.1 Parotoplana pacifica
CAATCACCCCACAACACATTACACATATTTAACTGTCCACATCATCCTACACACTTGAATGTCTCTGACCTATGGTTGAATCCATCAGATGTAATCAAATTCATAACCCACACTGGGAGGACTACTCTTTTTTACAAAGGCTAGGGGCTACAACAATAACAAGAGAAGGCAGACAAGGTGGCAGTTGATGGCACTAATAAGTACCAATGGACATCCCATCCCGATGCGCTTAACTAAGTCTACCATTCGGTCAAACAGAAATAAAGTGCTTGTAGGAGTTGGGATCACGGCAGATCTCTAGAACGCATCTGTACCGCAGCTTTGGTCTTCATTAATCAACTACTCTCCGGGGCTCTGATGGTTAGGATATATTGTCAACGTATTGGCAGAGACAACTCCCCCACTTGCAAAGAATGCAGTGGTCCCCCGAGACCATTGAGTACTTTATCTGTCTCTGGTTCCATCTACGTTTTATCCTTCTCTGTAGTCCATTATCCGGTAGACGAGAAGGTTTATAGGCCTCTCCGGTAATTGAGCATGAAAGACGAAGAAGACTGCATCGGATGCAAAGACGTTGAAACATCTGGTGGTTCAAATCTAAAGACAATATTTACAAGACTATTTCGAAACTCAGAATGGGGCGGAAAAGTTCTTTGCCAACCTCTCAGATGATATGGGGTCCTGAAGTCTATTGATTTAAAATCCGATTTGTTGGGAATGACGGAAACAGATAGGTATATTATAATCCTATACTAGTGAAGCAGTAATGACATTACAAAGAGAGTGACCAAACATTCGTACACCTATTCGTTTCATCATTTGGATGATTCTAATAAATGTTAAGCATTGTGCAGGAATTACTTATCGTGTAGTAACATATCCAACTGAACAGTAATAGTTTTTCGTTTTTCATATTTAGATCCTTTAGAGGAAGAATATCAAATGCCTGCCTCTCCTACTTATGCACTGACCAACATTGCTGATGCTGATTATGACATGCCTCTTCCACCTGATGATGTTGATACTGAATCAGATTATCAAATGCCACAATCTCAAAATATTCAGTTGTCATCTAACAGCAAAACTAAAAACACCACGACTCCTGCAACAAATGATTCGCCCAAAGCACAAGGAGTTGCTGCTCTAAGAAACAAATTTGCTTCGTAAGTGTAGTTTTAATATCTGAGAGCAGATTGATATTGTTATTGCTAAATTTCATAAAAAGCATTTCGTAAATATACATATGTACATGTAAAAAGAAGTAGATAAAATCTTTAACAGGCAAATTAGCTTAATTTTTGTCAATGCAATATGTTATTCCAACAGAGGTATTAAATTTTTCTTTTAGAACTGGAAACACCTCTCCTTCACATTCGTCTCCAATAAGTTCCAGAAGAACAGCTGCGATCAGGCAAACATTTGAGAGTGGAAGCGGTTCCGATCAGGAATACTTCAATATAGCAGCATCTTCAAGTTCATCGTCTAATAATATTAAACAAAGGTAAATTTTGATTTATAGTTATATTACTAACTATTAAACACTCCACGAAAGTATTTTATTCAAAATCCCAAAACAAATTACATATTTTCTTTAAAAAGAACTGTTTTTGAATTTTTTATCTGTGCGAAAAGTTAGTGACCAAAGTAAGTGAGCTGTGCCCTGTGCACTCTGTCTAACAAACTAGTCTTGACTGCAATTTCTCTGTGAATGCTTTCATTCCGTCGGTGTTGTCTCCACGTAATTTGCGCACATCTCAAAAGCAGCTATCTTTTGATGCTTTTGCGTGCTTTAATGGTCCAGGTTTCAGCGCCATAGATGAAAATAGTGCGTTTGGTGATACAATGATCCTTCTATATTTTGTCTAGTGCCCCGGCCGCAGCTTTACCCAGAGCAATTCGGCGATTAATTCCCTCTTACAAGTACCATAGGATCGGATAAATGATCCTAGAAAGCTGAACTCATCTAAATTTTCGACAGGTCATCCGTCGACAATGAGTGCTTCTTCATTTTCTTCAGCGACGATTATCATCATTTTTGTTTAATCGACATTGAAGTATAGACCTAGATTTTCAGTTTTTTTCTCGAATGCGCTCCATTATTAGCCTCACATCAGCAACAGTCTCTGCACGCAATAACTGTGCTATCATCTGCGTACCTGAGGTGCTTAATTACTTATCCTCCAATTATCGTTATCTAGAGCAGATCTTATTATTCTTTCACCGTAAATTCTACGAAAGGAACTAAAAACAATCATTTTGCAGTAACTCACTTTGAAGTGTTAACCCGAATTCAGATAAATAATAAATATCTAATTAAAAATGGTTGTATTGTAGAAATTTGATTTGTTTCAACCTGTCACGTTTTCAACTAACCCAATTTCCCCTACACATTATTTTTATTTTTCAATTTCTCTATTTTGATCTTGTTAATTGATAACTTATTGAATAAAATAAATGATAGGTCTTAATTGAGAAAATGTAGAAATGACCTGTGGAATTCTTTGGAATAATATACTTTGTCTTGTGGCAGGTCCATGTCAATGGATTTCACTTTTCCACTGTATCCTATTACTTGCCAATTTCTTAAGATCTGAATTTGACGCTCCTACAATATAATGTTTTTACATGTTTTTCCTTGGTTTGCCTTGGCTTCTTTTTCCTAGAAGTATGCCTCCAATATCTGTTTTCAGTAGGTTATCTCTTCTCAATATGTGATCTATCCAATTTTTCTGACGCTTGTAGGTTCCTTCTTTCAATAATATCCGCTAAAACGTCTTCATTTGTCTTTTTGTCTTGCCATGAGATTTTTTGCATTCTTTTCCATATCAAGATTTTTTCACTATTTTCTTATTTGTTTCTACTTACAGACTTCTTGGTTAGAAGTTCTCGTAAATGCTGTCCTTGCCATTGCTATTTTAGTTTGAATTTCTCCTTAACATCTTCTGTCTTATGTAATTGTTCATCCCAAATATTTTAATTTCTTAACTTGTTCTACTTGTGGACCATTCAGAGTAATGTTGACTGGGTCGTTTCCCAATTTTGATATTCTCATTATCTACCTATGTCCTCTTTACGTTGATCCTCATATTGAATTTTCAGTTTTATTATTGAGTTTATTTATGAGTTGTTGTAGTCTCTGTTCAGTGTTTTTTTATTGTCCCTTGTATATATTTGATATATTAATGATTAATTGGATATTTTATATGCATACGATATTAATGTATTATATATTCAAATGTTTAAGTTCCCAGCCGTCAAGTTTCATCACTGATGAGGATTATGAACAAGTAGACTCTGTTATTTCACAAACCAAGAATTCTTTTGGTGTAAACTATTCTAATGAAGATTATGATTTGGTAAGATTGGATTAACAAATAGGAGCGCGACATTTCGTCAATTTTCACATTCTTTAGTCCATTTCAAATCTATATATATTTCAGCCAAGTGATGATGCCAATTCAGATGCTGAAGATTATACAAATATTGATCTTCCATATACACCCAATGATCGAGGTATTGCAGAAATTACCAACAATCCTCTGAAGTCGACTAACAGTTTTAAAAAGCAGACTGTTGTTATTGATGACCAATCTAAACGACAGTCAAAGCCACCCCCTGGAGCAATTCAAGTGATGCCACGGTAAGGTGCTAGACAAATCAGTCAGTCAAAAACAGAAATTTATAATGCATAAAGACATAAAAGACGTATTACTTTTTTTAAATAGTTTACATACATATTGTAACTATATATTATTTGTCTATTTTCAATAACCGTTAACTTTTTAACATACACCTATTTTTAAATTTATTGTCATACTCCTAAACTTTTGCATCAATTTATATGATTCTTTTTGCTTGCGAATTTTTTTGTCTCATTAGGAGCTCTCTGAAAGTCATTGATGTATCCTGAAAACAAAACGAAATTGGATCAAAACGGACAAAACAACAAAAATTAATTTAAAACAGCAATTACCGACATAGTTCTGTCCAGGATTCAACCTTCAAAGTGTTTTTATAATATTTTTCATGATTGAAAGTTTTCGCTTTTGGATTTAAATTATTTTAAGGAGAACGTGCTTTTATATGAATAAAACATTTAAAAGTTACAAAAGATTGGACAAATATTGTGGAATTGTCTACCTTCTAAAAAACATTTGCCTTATTTAATCTTATTGGTAATTCTCTTTTTTAGACATTATCAAAACATTTTTTAAATATCGGTATAGCACGATTAAAATATCAGCGCTTTTATGTCCATTAGACACCATTTAGTGTTGCTCAGTTTGTATTGATTTAGGCTCTCCGTGTTTGTAAACCTGATTTTTTCGGATTCCGAAAATATTTTTTATTTGTTCTTCCTGTGAAAAGTTAGCTTATCCAAAATCTATTCTCATTAAAGCTTTTTCTCATATTAAAAAGTTCAGGTTTTTCATCCCATTCTCGTTCTTGGTTTGTTTTTAAAAATATAATTGTTAGGCAAGTCAAAATTCGTTTAAAAATGGTCAAACCTGGAACTAAATATAGCAGCATTTGGAAAAGACCTTCCAGGCTTTAGGTACAAATAGCGTTGTAACGTTTTTCCTAAGAGACTGTGTCTTATTTTGTTGTCCTTTTCCATAATATTGCACTTCATTGGATATCAAATATGGCTGTGTTAGATTTAATTCCAGGTTCAACCAAAATCTGCTGTTATCGGTCTGCCTGAATGAGGTCTATCTTTGCTAACGTTCCTGTTTCTAACTATTTATTCGTCCAAAATAAGAATTGTTCTTTCTGAAGGTGCTTTTTCTTTTTCCTATTTATCATGAAAACGACAACTACTTTCTTCGCAGTTAAATGCAATAGCTCAGGGGCACAGCATAACCTATTCTTCATTTGTGAATCCATAATTACACTTTTTATTTTGTATTTGAAATTGTTATTATACCAACCCTAGAATTTTACAGGCAGCTAAACGAAGAATTTTGAAAAGAAAATGGAGCAAGGCGGGTACCACAGAATTAATGCTTATAATCAGCAAGGACTTTTGACTCACCCTGTATATAATTATACCAAATGCCTCCGATTGGTTATATTATTATAATTTTTCTGATACGTTTTACTTTGTCATTGAAAAAGTCTAAAATAGAATAAGATACCTACTCAGAATCTTGTATGTTAACATTTACATTGTAATTCACTTTATCAGAAAAAAGGTGTCCAAAATCTACAAATCGATATTAGAATGGAAAACTTAAATTTTGAATTGCTAATATATTTTGTACATTTTTATGAGCATTCTTTGATACTTTTTCATTGATACGTTTCAATTGAAAAAGTATAAAATTGAGCTCTTATGATTTACGAACTGAAATAAATTGATGTGTTTCAATGAAATCTAAACTTTATATTTATTAAATTTGTGCTTGGTTTATCATTCAATAAAATGTTTGATCAATTAATTTTTGATCCTCTTATATTGTAGTATTTCCATAGTTACATCGATTACACCACCTCCTGCGTCCCCACCACCTGAAAAACCTCCAAGTCGAGTGTTTGTTCCTATAAATACAGTTCGACCCAATAAATATGGTAAGTAAGCTACTCATTCTGACTGTGTGAATGAGTTGAAATTTGGTAGGCCTAAACAGATATATTAAAAAGAATTTTTAACAGAAACTGATTTAAAAAATACAAATAAGCGGACTAATCTGGGGGCTTCGATAACGTCATTTGGTCCAAAAAGTGTATCCTCGCTAACTGAATTTAGATTTTTGATAACCATTTAGTGCCTGAAAACATAAATATGAAAGAACGAAAATGATTTTTCTAAAATTGATTTGATCGTTTTTTAGAAGATTTTATTTGGTAAATTTCATTAAAAATGGCTAATATCACTTGCTCATACAACATAATCAATGGATGTTTTTAAACGTTTTAGAATTTGTTTCTTGGGTATTAGTGACGTAAATCAGACAGTTTATGAGACTTAATTACGTCATCAGTTCCTATCATAGCCCTTGCATCATATATTTTGGGGGAGTAGTTTCTGATGATAATTGTTTCCAACACGGTACATACCTACCTGTATCTATCATACAAAGTTCACTTCATTTACACTTTCAAAAAGAAAAACCTCATTTTTCAAAATTATTACAAGGAAAGCTATGTAAAAATCTACTAATTACTCCTTTTTATAAATATCAGAAAGTAGTCACAAAGGTTTCTGCCTATTATTATGCTAATAGAAATTTTTTAATGCATTTCTATGATTTAGGAATGCCTTCAAAGATAGCTGAACCAAGTCCCACCAGTACCTTTTCAACCAAACAAGGTCTGACTAGATCTATGTCAGCAGCACCCGTTTTTCTTCCACTATCGATGCAAAATCAACGAAACCCTTCATATGCTTCTTCTGACTATGTGCGAACTCATGGAGCTCCACCAGGATTTCCAATAGAAACAGGTTTTAATATAAAAATTACGTTACTTATCTAATTTAGATATGTTTTTAACATGATTCTAGACAGGGATATACTACGTAATATGTACTATATGTGCTGAATGTTCCTGATTCTAGATAGATTTTCATGAAGCTTAAAATCATTAGTTTTAATGGTCTTTCTGAAACTCCAATTGTTATTCCTTTTTGCATCATTAAACAAATTTATAATATTGAAAGTAATCCATTTTATCATCAAACTAATAATGATAGATTTCCTAATATACTCGTAGTTACACCACATTCAATCACTTATGTATGATGCTATTAATTTTCCCATAATATTAACTATTTTAATCAATAGATTTAGTACTACTAGTTCTGGTAGACTTACAAAAACTGCAGTAATGTAGTTGTTCCTAATAACATTTCTTATAGTAACCACAATTATGATAGTTTTGGTGTTATTTGTCATATTGGTTCTTCAATCAACCGTGGCCATTATACTTCTTACATAAGAAATATGCATTGTTGGTATAAAATGTAATGATTCCACCATCTCAAAAGTTGATTTTCATCTGCCTTTTACTTCAACTAGTACATATTTACATTTTGAATAATAACTATATTATGGGAAGAGTGACGGTTGTGTACACATAAAACTGGTTAAAACTCACCGCTGAGGGTCCTGAGTTCCACAGCAATTATTTTGCATTTTAATAACTTTACATTTTTTATTTTTGACTGGACTGTTTTTGTATTTTGATTTTCCGATTTCGGATGAACTAGATCTTACTTTCAATCACCAAACTTGATTGGCCATGCTTCAGCTTATGTGTAAACAAAATGCACATGATTTGATCTTGAAAAGTTGTTGTTTTATGTTAAAGCCATATTTTTAGGTTAGATTATATTCATTTCTATGGCTTGCAATATTTTAATTTTTTATTTGATATTTTTTAACTTTGTATGTTTGCTCTCTGAGCTGCTGCCTTATGTGGCCTGGCTTTGACATGCATCTTCAAAATATTTTCTGTCACAGCAGGCGGTTCTTGCAATGATGCAGAGGGTTGGGTGATGTTGTTCTGGAATTGAAAGTAACGCTGGTTGTAAATATTGACACTATCCTCCAAAAGTTTATAATATGATTCTCCTTGAAAGTTTCAAGACATAATGATCATAATCGTTTTCACTGATAATAAAAAGGCAGTTGTATAGACAAGACTCAAGTGTTGTCAAATGGTACTTACAATATGCATGGCGTCAACTTTTAAGACTTCTGAAACTTTTTCATGTTTGTTCATTTCTTCTCTTTGATGATAGGTTTGTATCATTATGTATGATTATAAATGATGCTGCAAAATAGCATTAAATATTTTGTTGTGTTGATTATTATTTCAGTGAAACAATTGTTCCGACTAACGACTAATACGGGCAGTTCCCTAGCCAGTGAATGTCATAAATATCATGCGAAACCAGTTGAAGTTTTCAACTATCAGGATATCGAGGCATTGGGTCGTCTGGTCTCATCGTCAAAGTAATTCCACTTTGATTTTTCATTAAACATTTTATAACGCTGCTGAAAGTGAAATATTCAAAGAAGTATGTATCTACAGTTTTAGTTTTATTTTAGTTTTGTATTTTCATTTGATTTCTAGTGATATCTTTTGGACTGGTCTGATATGGAAAGGCAGGATAATAGGTCAAAGTTCCATACCAACCCACACATTTTACAAACGTGTGAACTTCTTGCAAGGTGGAAATATTAACGATTGTGTCACGTTTCAAATCACCAGTGGAATATACACATTTACTCCTACAGCTTGTAGTAAAAGCCATATACTAGTATGCCAATCGTTAAATGATGGTAAGTCAACCGTTATTCAGAATATAATCAGGATCATTCTTTCTACCAACTTATACGTAATCTATGTAATTTGATTTAAAATTAAACAAAATGAGTTTTAGAGTTTTGTGTTCTTATTCTCAGAACAAGCCCATCAGCTCTATCTTCTTGGCCAAATGTCCAACTTCTCAACTGCTCAGCATCAATGTCTTCAAAATGGTGGCGGAAGATTGTTAGAAATTCATTCTGATGCTGATATGGAGAATGTCGTCAAATTTTTAGCACCTCATATCAGGTAAAATCATTTGATTATTTCGAAAAGTAATAAGATGCAGTTAACTTTGTTAATTGAGACTGACCCTTTATTTAAATATCGTTTTTAGTACAACTATTCTTATTGGATTAAGCAATCAACTAAGTCTAAGAGAAATTGATCTAAGACAGCGCCTATTTTGGTATCAATCAAAATCCTCCGTTAATTCAAAGATTTCAGTTTCAGAATATTTGCTAGATGGCAGGTCCGAGTGTGTTCATCTTGTTTATACAATGGGTTTGATTAAAATGCAGTCGGCTGACTGTCGTGTTCCAAGCTATTTCTTATGTGAAATGGATATTTGGGGTAAGTGAAATGTTATAACTTTGAGGCTACCATTCTTACATATTTAAGATTAAATTTATTTAATTTCATTCGCATATTTAGTTGAAATCTCTATTATACATATTACCAACTGTGTGTATTCTAAATTTTGTCCTTTTTCAGAAAATCAATACTACGTGGTAGAACATCCAGCAACAGTCAACGCTGAAAGTGCGAGTGAAGTTTGTGAAAATCGAGGTCATCGTCTGGCAGAGTTTCATTCCCCAATTGACATCCGTTTCATTGATCGTCTACTTCACTCTTCCTTAATGTAAACAACAATTGGCATTTGTGATTAGTGTGGTAGCAATGATTTGAGAAAAAGATGAGCACAAATGATCCGGGAGCTACGAGAGGCTTAATCATAGGTGCTCCTCTCTATTCCTAAAGGCTTGGTGGTTTTATTATGCAGCACACCTTAAGACATACACAAAATGGCAAGTGTTGTTTGGCATAAATGGTCACTCAAAGGGGTCACTCTCAATGTATTTTTCCGAATGCTGGACCAATATCGGTAAAAAATGGTTGCTTCGATTCACTTCAAATTTACGCTACCAGATGTATAGAAATATCATAAACTTATCCTGAAAATTTCAAATTATTAGGTTAATAAAAACTAACATGGTTGATAGTTATAATTTTGATGCTACCCATCTCATGCATAAATCTATAAATAGCATCGAAATTGTTAATTTCGAATAACCAAATAATTTGAAACTTTCAGAAAGTGTGTATGATATTTTTAGAAATCTGTAGTGCAAATATAAAGCAATAATTTTGAGTGACCCGCTGGAGGCATAGGTACCAATTGTACAACGCAAGACTTGCCATTCTGGGCCTGTCTTGAGGTGTACTACATAACAAAACCACCAGACCTTTGAAAACAGAGCTATGCTTAGACCTCTCGTGGTTCCCTGACTCAGTGAAAAGTTGTCTTTTTATGTTACTGAAATAAGATTCTTCCTCGTTAGATTTTGTCTAATTTGCACATTGATAATAATTTTGTTTTTATGCATACAAATTTCTACAACAGTTTAAAACACCACTGCTAGTCTGTTGAAGAAATTTTGAGTCTCTTTTTTTAAAACAAAAATATTGATTTTGTTTTCCATGGGCAAGTAGTACCTATATGAAATAAATCCGAAGAGAAATGCAAAACCAAACATAGGCGTTACTAACATCAGAGTACATTTGTAGTCAGGTTAGAACCAGGCACCTCGGGATTGAGAATCCAGTGTCCAACCACTCGACCATCGCTCTGTACAAAAAATAGGTGCTTAGAACATTCTTATGCCCACAGCAACTACTGGAAATAGTTTGCTATATTTATTTTGGTACGGGAAGCACACTTACAGGTTTACATTTGTCTGATCATTTATAAGTAGTTGTGCTTCCCGTACCAAAATAAATATAGCAAACTATTTCCAGTAGTTACTGTGTGGGCATAAGAATGTTCTAAGCACCTATTCTTTGGTACAGAGCGCTGGTCGTGTGGTTGGACACTGAACTCTCAATCCAGAAGTGCCTGGTTCTAGCCTGACTATGTACTCTGGGGAATAGGATTAGTAACGCCTATGTTTGGTTATGTATTTCTCTTTTGATTTAATTTTCTATCATAGTATAAAATATTTTGTAGAAATCGTGCTTGGATAGGACTTGTCAAATTCGGATCGATTGATATATTTCAAACAACCCTATCACCTATTGATACTATCAAGAATCCCAATTTCTTGCCGGTGAATTCGGGCGGTAGCACAAGTGGCAAATGTTACGTTCTCCAGTCAGACAGCTTTAAGATTACGCTGACTTCAGTGGCATGTTCAACCAAGGCATCCAAATACTCCTTATGTCAGTCCACCTCAGGTGCGATCTAATCGAGTTTTCAATACATATCTAATTTGTAGTAGGATTATGAACAATAGTCTGTCAAATTTTACTAAATTTCAGCGCTAATGTCTCTAAAAGATGATATGGTTTGTCTTGCTTCAAACTTCACTTGTATTAAATGGACAATTCTCTCACAGAGTAGAAACATGCGCTGGTTGTTAACTATAAGACTCACTTCCAAATTTAATGCTGCCAATTACGTCCCCATACCTCCATAAAAGTGGTGCTTGCATTTCTGTTAACGCTGTTAATTTTGCCAACATTTATAATTCCTTTTGTTACAATCTTTCAAAAGTTTACATTTAGTTAATACTTGTCATCTAAATAGTTTAAACCAAATATTCAACTTTATAAATATTGAATTTATTTCTCTTCTTACCAATATTAATAGTTCAGATAGTTCTATCAGGTTAAGTTTTATCAAGTATGTCATTAGTTTATTAAAATTATATGATGATTTCTTTGATAATGAAACTTTCCTAAAAATCATTAGTAATAACAATATTCATTTTATTCATTTTAATTATCTTTCTGAAACTACATACATTTGCTCCAATTGTTATTCTTTTTTGGCTAGTGATGAACACTTTAATTACATCATCAAACAGATTCATGATATTGACAAAAATCTATTTTGTAACCAGATTCCGTAATACATAATTTTTACACCACATTCTAACGCTTAAAATACTATTAATTTTCCCAGAATATTAACTATTTTAATCAACATATTTAAGAATACTAGTTCTAGTAGACTTTTAAAAAACTACAATAGTTTAGTTGTTCCTAAGAACAATTTTAATAATAACCATAATTATGATATTTTTGGTATTATTGTCATATTGGTTCTTCAATCAACCATGGTCATACATTTCTTATATAAGGAATATGCATTGTTGGTATAAATGTACTGATTCTACCATCTCAAAAGTTGATATTGATCTACCTTTTAATTCAACTAGTGCTTATTTAGCCTTTTACATTTTGAATAATAACTAGTGTACACATAAAACTGGTTAAAACTCACCACTGAGGGTCCTAAGTCCCACACCATATTTCATGTTAATGTTTTGCATTTCAACTACTTTACATTTTTCATTTCTAACAGGAATGTTTTAGATTTTGGATATACTAGATGGTACTTTCAATCGCCAAGCTTGACTGACCATCTTATCATGCTTCAGCTTGGGTGTAGAACAAGATGCACGTGATTACATATTTTTTATTTGATTTTGAAAAGATGCTGTTTTTATGTTGAAGCCATATATTTTTGCATATTTTTTGGTTGGATTATATTCATTTCCATGATGTTAGTACTGTCAAAGGAATGACACATTTTATTTATTATTTTTTATTTTGTATGTTTGCGGCAGTAAATATTTCATTCTACATCTAAATGCAGAGTTGGTACACCTGGAACAGTTGCAGATGCAGTGGTAGACGGTCTCTAGTTCTCAGCTATACAGTCCAGACAGGCTAAGAAAGAGAGGCATTTATGCCTAATCAAGAAATAAGCAACCGCTATGAATTTGGTTCAGTACAGATAGATTCAAGATGCTTGGTGACAGTATTCGTTCTTCAGTTTGGTTCCTTTGTCAAGCAGTGTGTCAGCAATCTCGATGTTGGTTAGGTACCCATTACTTCTCCTTCATATTGAAACAGCTCATCCAGAGGCATTGAGTCAATTCGTCATTTGGTCTTTAGATCCTGACTTTGGAGTCGATTCAGATGACAGCTTCATTGACTCCTTTCAGCAAAGTAGATTTCTGCCATAGATAGTTATCATTGTGACACATCTAAGTTTCGTTATTTAGAATATCACACTTCCCATAAACTAATTTTGAAGAAATTTGGCACGAAAAACAAGAACCCACACCCTGACGACAAATAAAGGGTTGAAGGATAATATGTATATTGATTTTAAGAGCACAACTCTGCAGCAAATTTCCACTTATTTTTATCCTATTAGATATTTTTCTCCCTAAAAAAGTATTATAACAAATAGAAATTTGTCCAAATAGATGTACAGAAAGTAGCTCTTGATACAAACAAAATTTTTACAGTCAAACATTTAACACAAAAAAAGAAATTTACAAACAAATAAAAACTTGAAACAAATGACCAGAATATACGTCTTATTTGTATGTAATTAACATTTTTGTTTTTATTAAAGGGTGAAATCAAACGATAAAGACATAATTAACATAATACTAATTGATCATTCTAAAAAATTAGACCGTAAATTAAAAAGAAAAATCACTAGAAAGCACAAGCTGCTGTATTTTAAAATAACACAAATATTCGACGTAGGTTAGTTAGTTATATACGATAGGAATTGAATAGCTTAACAATAGAGTAAGTACTGACAATTTAAATGATTACGTCTGTGGAAATACAGGTAGATTTTAACATTGTTAACAATGTTAAAATCTACCTATATTTCCACCTTTCTGAACTGTACTTACTCTATTGTTAAGCTATTCAATTCCTATCGTATATAACTAACTAACCTACCTTCACTATAAACATTTTACACTTGAGAAGGACGTCTTACGTCGAAAATTTAGTTATTTTAAAATACAGCAGCTGGTGCTTTCTAGTGATTTTTCTTTTTATTATTATTTAAATGCTGCTAAGGGAAAACCATATTATTCTTCAGACCGTAAATTAATTAATTTAAGACATACCTTTTTCCATTTGTTGCAATTTAGTATTTTTTGCTATGCTCTCTGCAACTGTTCGAAAAATAGAACTAAGTGCTTCTGTGGCACAAGTACTAACTTCAACATTAAAATGCTTTGAGCATTCCTTTAAGTATTTAACCAATATCTAAAATTAACAAACACATTCGTCAATATCCAATGCATTCAATAAAATTTTCTTAATCATAAAATGGCCTTGATGATCCACATAAAATGCTTACTTCAGCACGTTCTCTTAGAAGCTGTTCAATTAGCGATGAATGTCTACATAAAAAGTCACAGACCATACGTATTATTTCATATCGTTTAAAGTCATAGCATTTTCGAATAGCACGACAAATCAGATTTACAATTTCAGGGAGAACTACATTTAAAAATGAAAAAAAAATCTTTAATATAATATCATATTATGCTTTCTAGTTAAAACATCAAATCATACTTTGATTGTTGTCTCTTTTATCAGGAGGAAAATGAATATACAAATTCGTAAAACATTCAAAACAGGATGCAATTGTTGTAAATTTTATATCAGTTGAAGAATTCATCTAAGACAGTAAAATAGACAAATAAAGAGTGGCATTAATGCCTGGTATAACTTAAATCAATCATTTAAAAAAGAAAATGGGTTCCACTTACTTCAATTTTCAACTTCTGGAAAGCGATATCTTCAAATCGATTAGCATAAGACGAAAAATATTCCGGAAATTTTTTAGCTATGCAACCAACAACTTGAAAAAGTGATTGCAAAACTAAATTAAAACACATGTATTCGTATTACACATTTCGAAAAGAAAAGATTTAAAAAATAGTATAATAATTAAATATATTGAACTATGAGTACAATATTATAAAATTGATATCTTGAATTGAGGTTGGAAAATATTCTCCATAGCTTTAGTAAAAAAAACATACATAATACAAATATTAATCCCACATATAAAAATTGTCAGATAAATTATCATAAAGTAGAATAGTGTAATGCTTAATATATATAACTGTGAACAAGTTTTTTTGTTTTTGATAGATAGATAGATATAAATATATTAAGCATTACAATTCACTATACTACTTTGTGTAAATTTATCTGACAATTTTTATATATGAGATTAATATTTGTATTATGTATGTTGTTTTTTTATTAAAGCTATGGAGAATATTTTCCAACTTCAATTCAAGATATCAACTTTATAATATTGTACTCATAGTTCAATAAATTTAAAATAAAATGGTTTACCTGTGACCGTGGGTCTTGAGTTAATCTCCTCCAGTAACTTTTTCACAAGAATATCAATTTCATATATTTCTAAATCTGGTGCTCCACATGCAACTTGGAGAACCTACAAATTGAAGCAATAATAAATAATAGCAAAAACTATTGAAAAAAACTTTTTAGCTCAAAACACACATACCTCTTTTAATGCATTCAAACTACCTGTCTTTACCACTGCAGCCTTGGAACCTTTATATGTTCCTAGTAAAACCGTCTAAAACACAAAAATAATTCAACTAATTTAGCAGATGACCAAAAAGTATTCTGTTATCTTTACATTTTTAACACTCATTTTAAAATAATTTATAAATATGGACATTCATACTACCTTTAGCTCACAGCAGTGTGGCTGCAGTTTGTCTTGAGCTTTAAAACAAAGCTTTTTAATAAATTCAAATACTGAACATTTAAACTCATTAGCCTAAAGGTAAAAAAGAAAATATATAAGGTAACTGGTCATAACATTCTCTAATTAACTGTATGAATAGAGTACAAATAGGTATTTTGATATTTTAAAATGGACCTATTAAGAAATGGGTAATATCTTTTTAAGAGAGCAAATATATAACAACAAAAATTAATGCTTACTCCATCATTAGTCCTTACAGTCCTCAAAAAGGAAATTAAATTTGTATCTTTTCCAAATAAATCAGCAATAATAATTCCTAAAATGAATATACAGGGTGAGCTAAAAGTTAGTATATTCTCCATAGTAAGGTTTGAGAAAGTTAAAAATAGTTCCATAAACATTATATTTTCAAAAAAACGAGCAAATTTATACCAATTAGGGGTGATTAAATACTGTTAAAAAACACTGACAGATAGACCAGAACATCTTGTAGTTGTCAACTTGGACCACCGACTCAGTGTCAGCTGTACTGACCAATGATCAGTTGAAATGGTCCAAACATCCTGGAGTCACAAACCCAGGAACCAATGGGCTTTCTTCCAGTGCTGGAAATGCTCCAGCCAGTTACAACTGTCTCATCATTCTTCAGGCTGGTGACAATGAATTGAATAAGTACTGGTTCCTTAAAAATTCTTCAGTGGAATATCCCAAGCCTCAGAGTCAAGTCTAGAGAATTACTGAGGTGGATTAGTTCCCACAACACTGACGTTTTGGCCCTGCAAGAAGTCCATTTGCTCAAAAATAGTAACATTAGTTTGAAAGGATTTGATGATCTTATAATTTGTTTCTACCAAGTTAGCATAACAATGCCAGCACCCAAGGTGTAGACATCGCTATCTACAATTATCAGGGTATCAAATAGAAATAATGGATCCAAAATTGGATTCTATTTATTTCACAAACAGAGAGATAAATATATAAATATTTTATTATAATAATACTATTGTTATAAAAAATATAAATTACTATTTTAATGAATATTCTTAAATACTAATAGCTAAAATTGTGTGTAGTTCCTGAAAATTTGAACACTAAGAAACAGCAAGCCATAGTTTAGTCAGAAAATGCTGGTTTATTTATTTAATTTATTATAAGATTTTTGGCACAGTTTTCTTGTAATAATTGTGGATTTTCTATACAGGCAATTTAATAATAGTGAGTTTTATATTACTGGAAAATAGTATTAGTACTCATGCCAAAAACTGACCCTAAGGATTAGACAGAACAATAGCACTATTATCACAACACAATTCATACAATTTTAATACACTAATATTATTTATTATTAATTTTCCATGTAATAGAAAATTCAAAATTATTACATGGCAATTCTTACAATTTTAATATACTAATATTTTTTACTATTGCCATGTAATAGAAAAATCATAATTATTACAAGACAACTTGCCATGTAATATCGAGTGTAAAATTTGTAGCATTTTAAAGATATTTTTGGTATTTTTAAAATTTCTTTTAGAATGTTTAATTTAACCTATCCCTTTCAATGTTTTTTTTTAAATAGCTAAAACATGTTAACAATAAGACACAACAAGCAATAGTTTAGTTGGATAATACTGCTTTATATATTAAATTTATGATAAGATTTGTTGTAGCATTTTAAAGATATTGCACATGTATAAAAGTTACCTCTTTCATAGAAATCTGTTGAAAATTTAATAATATTTTACCTCCTACTCTATAGAATGTTCTATTATGAAGATATAATTACTTTCTGTGTCCAAATGTTTCTAAGCAAAATGCTGGTCATATACCTGGTTCAAACCTGACTATGTACTCTGGGAATAGGATATTAGTAATGCCTATGTTTGGTTTGGTATTTCATCTGATTTATTTCATATACTTGTAGAGCATATACAGCCCCACCAATTAATAATGCAGCCCCCTATCTAACTGCATGTTAAGTAAGTGTTTTATGCAGATTGTCACATTAAGACAACTTTTTGAAAGAAGTAGACATTTCAAATCTGAAACCTAATGTTTTTGAAGAATATTCTAAAAGTGAAAGAGCTGTGATAGACCCACTTCATTTTTTTCAAAGGTTTTTAAATCTTTTTTTTCTAATTGCTTTACTTTGAGGAAAATGTTTAAAAAATAAGTCTACTGGAGAAAATCTTTAACTTTTGAAATATTCTTCAAAACCATCAGGTTTCAGATTTGAAATGGTTATTTCTTCCAAAAAGTTGTCTTAATGTGACAATCTTCATAAAACACTACTTAACATGCAGTTAGATAGGGGGCTGCATTATTAATTGGAAGGGCTGTATTTGGTTTCTTCTGTCTGAGCCAGACTTTCTGTTTTTCAGTCATGTGTATGTTTATGACATGTTCTGTCCATGTTTGCATTTGTCTAATCATTTATAGGTTGTTAGTTTTCTTGGTGGACTACCAAAGATGTAATTTACATTTACATTTATATATAAACATACTAGAGTAATGTTTTTTTATTTAAATCTGGTGTTATAGAACAATTAATTATCATAAACTTCTTACTAAGAGAACTTAAATTATAAAAGTTTAAAAAATTATTTGTATAATATTTATGCAATAACTATATAAATATATGAATAAAAGCAATGACATTGTTCCCAAATGGGAACATATTCCTACATGTAATTCATAAATTATTTCATGACTTTTTTAACACTTTTGAGGATGGTATTAAATAGGTTAAGTAGGTTTTTCCTAATTATATTGAAAGCCCATTTATATCTATTTTGGAATACATTTACATGACCTAAAATGCTTCTTTAGCCTGTTATTCAATGCTGAAATCTCATAGGAGAATTTTGAAAGATGACATAGTAGAAAAAAGCTAACCAATAATTATTTTAATTTCTATGTTTTCCAATTCCTCAATTAACTAGCTATTCAAAAATGGTAAAATTATAGCTGGGTACTTTTCTAAAAAAATAAAATGAGATTAGAATGCTTTCCATGTCCCTAATTTTTTATTTTTGAATTTCTATGTAATATTTTATACTAATCTTTAAAAAATAAAAATTACAATCTTTGAAATCCTGTCAGATGACTTATATTGAAAACAATGCTGAATGTGGAATGAATAGATTCCAATTAAAATACTTACTCTATGTACATACCATAAAAATAAATAACCTAACTTATATATTAAAAAAGTGAATACAGTGGCTATTGGTTCATCAAGACAGATCCAGTTTTTAGTGGACTATTGGTTCATCTATATATAATTTGTATCATATAGGTCATTATGTTAAAATCATGGCCTAATTTTAAATCTCATTACATAACTCAAACAGTAGTATTTAGTTTGCAAATAAAATGAAGTGAATATTGTTCTATGATGGAATAATAAATATAAATGCTATTGTTCTGTCAAATCTATGGTATGATCCTGAGGGTTAGTTTTTGGCAAGAATTGATTTTTTATTGTACAATATGTATAATATATATAAATGTTATTGTATGATCCACAATGACCTATATAATGCCATTTAAAAATAGACAGACCAATAGCCCAATAAAAACTAGGTCTGTCTAGATAGACAAATAGACACTATAAAAAGTGAACTTCTTTGACCTCCAACTCAGGGGAATGTATTTATGCTGAAGTGGTAAATTTGGTATAGATAACACAAATTCAGCATTAAATTCTTTATAAAATGATATAATTAAACCATATTACATTTTAAAGAAAATATCTGAGCTATTCTTTACATAGGTCAACCTGAAGATCATTTTTAAAAATATATTTATGCCCCACTTTTTTCTGATTTTCATAAAGCCAAGATATTGAATTTATTCTTTTTCATAGAACTGGATGCCTATCCTTTTTATTAAAAGATCCAGAGTTTTTCAAGAAAAAATTGTAACTTATACTAATGTAAGGTTGTTGCACTTACATACAGGCAAACTCATGAATATCTATTGAAAAGTTCATTAATTAATAATGCAACATTCATAACATTGCATTTAAAATCATAGATTGTGAAGAAAGAAATTATATGCTTTCTAAAATGCCCAAAGCATTTGTTTGTTTTATAATACTACTTATAACCTAATTAGATTTCTATGTAATATATATTTGGAAGGTAGTCATAAAGGAAGTTGCATATGAAAAGACAGAGGTATAAATTAAATGGTGTGTTGATTATAAGCATGTCAATTAAAGTCAACAAAATATCATCACTCCATACCATTCTAATGCATATATGTGGCTATGCAGTCACTCCCCTCCACACATAGAATGCATAAGAATGAGTAAAGTGATCAATATTAGTGGTTGGAAGCAGGCAGATAAATCTGGCTTCACTATTGTATACTTACTATGCATTGTCTCCCTAAAAATACACTTTATCTATATATTCCATAGGCTTTTAAGTGTAAACTACAGTGATTATTGACTCTTGTCTTAATTATGTTTTTGAACATTTTATATTAATATGGCATGGCCAGAAGGGCCTACAACAATCAAAACAGAGAAAAGAGACAAAAATAAAGCACAGATGACCAAAAAAGAATATGAATGAGCATGAAAAGCATGTACGTTTTGGGGATGCATAGTAGGAGGGTTAAGCACCTTCCAATGTCATATACTCTGGAGCTACTTTGGTGAAGTTGTGCTTCTACCTCCAACTGCACTATGTCATCCAAATCAATTACACTTAGTGGTTGCTGAGCAACCTCTTTCACAAATTTTTGTAAGGGGAATTTCCTTGATACTTGGGAGAAAGAAATTTATAAGACAGAAGAAAGTGATTGCCTAGCAGTAAATAGCCTAGAAGCTGCAGTCTAGTGTTCCCTCTGTGAAGAAAACTTGTGCCAAAACAGCTACCATGTCAGTTGAAGAAAGATCATTCATTAAATATCTTTTGGGCAGCAACTCTCATTGAAATCTCAAATGGAAATTATAACTTAATGTAATCTCAAAAAGAAATAATCTGTAAGTGTAAGTGTAATATAATAAGTATATTTATTTATATATAGGAATATTGCACAGCATACTTAAGAAAAAAAATTGGGTTATTCATATTGCTCAGAATTCAGGTGAAGGATTCAAAAATTGGGTATTCAGGTCAATTGCATGGAAATTCGGGTAACCCGAATTCTGGTCTATTTAACAGCACTGAAATGTGTATATATTGTCAATAAAATATCAAATTAATTTCATTGACAAAATACAAAAAATAGTCAAGCATTGTCAATGACATGTGATTCAGTAGACAATTCATTCATAATGAAAATGGTAAAAATTAGTATTTATTGATAAGCCCATCACAATAATTTTAAGTATAACAATAATGAATGATCACAACTGCCAAAATGTAGAATCTGCTTATATAGATAATCGTATGTTTACCTATTTCATTTTCCAACACATGCAAAGCTATCTGCTGGATTATTGATATCTGATTGGTAGCATTGTCAAAATACTGATCTTCTAATAGAAGCTCAATACGCTTTAAAACTGATTTAAAGTCATCCATAGAACATAGTAAAATTAAACAGGATAAATTTAGCGTCCTTTTTAAAAGCACACAACTATTGTTAAAACAGTTATTCAAAACAAAAAGTTTTAAAAAATGAATGTTGTGAATATACATCTAGATTCTGTACTTATTAAAAATATAAAGTAACTGTTGTCTTCATTCAACCAATAAAGCATTGATAATATGGATAATATTTTTGCTTCGAAAATGTTAACTACTGAAATAAGTTACGATCACAACCCAAACGTATTAACTAGATTTAATGCTACTACTGTTATAACTAGAGAGTTATGAGCACGTGCTCATAACTCTCTATTTATAACAATTACAAAGACTATATACGTCAAGGAAGAATATATAAGTTTTCTAAATGTCAAATAAAAGCGTTAAGGTTTAAATTTAAAAAATGATATTTTGTAAAAATTGAATATTCTCAAAAATGATTAAAAAGTTCATAAATTAAGTAAATCTCTACTCTATGATGTAAATGTTTCATACAAAGGACCATTTGTTTAATAAATTTCTAGAATGAATATATATTAACCATATGTATTATCATACCATTTACATAGTGACTATGCCTATAAAGCCTGTCAAAGTATTTACATGTTTGTTCCCATTGTATAATTGAAGATAAGTAAGTGGACCCAAATGGTCCCCGGATAACAGTGAAGACAAGTGAGCTTTGACAAACAAGATTTATTTATGTTCCAGCTAACGAAAGAACTCCGTATTTATACTACATGTGAACGATGTTCATCAATTACAATGAAGTGGTTCGTTTAATCAAAGAATATGAAAACGTAACATATAAACTGTTAACCAGAGAAGAACATAAATATTTAACGAGCAAGTTTCGGTTTCGCTGCAAATAAACGTGCAAAATGACGCTTGAGTACGTAAGAAAACCTGATACTTAGCAAAAATTTAATCACATATAGGAAGAAGTAGGTATTCAAATATGTTTCTTTGCCAAAGAAAAAAATCTGGCTATTAGAAATTAATTATGAAACTACTAGAGCAATTTTGGAACACTGATTGCACTTAGCAGAAACAGATTTTAAAATTTCAAGGTCACCTTTTTTTAGATAGGAGAATATTTCATTAAAAAATGTTGATCCAGAAAAAATTCGTTTGGAAACAATGTTTTGCTGACTTTTATTCACTTTTTTATACTGTTAAGGTTATACATTTGAAAGGGGTTGTATATTTATTAATGTTATCTATGTAGTTCATTATTCAAATTATAAACCATAAAGTATTCAAAATAAATACCAATAGACAATATCAATATTTATGCTCTATTGCGAACATAAAGGAAAACGACCATTTTGTTCAATACTAAGTATGCAATCATAACAAATGACAATTGACCAAACTATGAATTTCTATCAGTTGACCGTATCACTTATGTATTTCTAATCATTGATCCTAATAGGACGTAGGTGGCTATCAATTGAGCAGTGATGTTTTCTATCAAATGAACAAGTAGCATAATTGACCATTCTAACGAGTTTTTATTGACAACCGAATTCCTATCTTCTAATGTATCTAACAAATGACCAGTTTACATAATTGACTGGATCCAGTTGAAAATTTCTCGAAAACGACGCAGATTTTCTTGAAATTTGAAATCTGCACACCAAATTCTAATGGGAAATTTTTAACATCAGATTTTATGTGAGCCCCCGATGGTCACGTAACGGCCTCCTGAAGTTAGTCCCAAAATGTATTTTACAAAAAAACAATTCTGAAGCAATAACAATAAATTATTTATATTTAATAAATAGACTATAAACCAAAGATTATATATTAATTAATAATCTTTGCTATAAACACTCCATTGTTCAATATGTATTCCAGGTTTTTGGAAATATTTTTATGACGTGTGGCGTAGCAATCTGAAAGCCAAAAATCAATAATTTTTATTTTTTTGAATTACACAAAACCGTTTTTCAGATTTCTGCAAATTACTCCACTACTTTATTCGTAACAACTGTAGAAAATTTCATTAAAAAATATTGCTCTAAAAGTTATGAAAAAGTTTGTTTCAAAAATTGTCCAAACTGGAAAACTTAATTTCCTAATAAAATTTGAATAATTTGTTGGAATGACTGATTTCGGAACTGGACTCAACTGATGCATTACAAATCCTTTTCTTAAATTCAATTTTATAGCCGGAAATCATTCCAAAACCAATATAAACGACCTCAAATCTATTTTAAATCAATTAAGTCATTTAGGTGAATACATTCGCGTTTTAGTAAATCAATCTTTACAGAACTTCCCCATATACTGCACCGCATAGACCAGTAATAGATTATTGCTAATTCTAAATCTTAAATGTGAGCAAGATAAGAAGGATATTTCGTTTGAATTTTAATGACAATATTAGCCCTGAAAATCGATAATTAAAAAAAATTGGATTTATGAATGCCTAGTAGTAGACCTATCAAAAAATATTTAAATACCTTTGGGACCACATACACACCAAAATTGAAGCAAATCGGACAAATTTTAATTTTTGAAACTGATAACGTCATCGGTCCCTAGCTCGCCCAAGTTGAGCAGTTTTTTCTTGTGAATTTTACTCGTACTGAAACTGTCATTGATTTCTTTACTTATTTTTCTCTCTATCGTATAAATTTTTAATATTCTTTTGTTTTGGTAAACCAGCAGAGCAGTAGGTATACCTACTGAAAATGGTAATTTTTTACAAGTCATGGGTTTGATGCAAACTTTATAAAAATACATTTTGTTTCTTTTTTAAATTCAAACAAGTTCAAATTGATTCTTTTTAAAAAACATGATGTAATTTTAAGTTAATACATACATTAGGAAAAAACCAATTAGAAGTGATTGCTACTTCCATTTTTTATCCCATAGTAAAGATGGATAATATGTAGAAGGTTAAATAGAAGTGCTTATTATGTGTACCTACATATATACAAAATATGTACAAAATAAAAGCTTTCGTCATTCTTTGTACTTCCATTCTTGTCTACAAAGTGGACAACTATTCTGATGTTGATGTTGGCTATGCAACCACTTGATAATACAATGCATATGATAACAGTGTGAACATTGACCCCAAACTAATGGACAATCATCTCCAGGTAGTTTGCATTCCGGACAACAAGCGTCAAATGCCATCCGACATATGCCGCAGTTGTCATCGTCAGCATTCCAATGCCAAGTAGCCACACTAGTCCAATTAAGAATCTAAGACAAATAATTGAAAACAAATTTATGTTCGTTATTGCAATTTAAAGATAGGATATTGAGAACATGATTGGTAAATTGCAATATGTATTATAATAAAAAATAATATATTTTAATAAATAGAAAAAGAATGTTACCGGCCCTTATACAAAAATATGTAAAAGAAAACAAACTAATGAGTAAATAGCATTCACAATTGAAAGATTTTTTCATTAAATTTCATTTATTCATTACTTTGTTTTTTTGTATATTTTTTTATTTTTAGCCTAGAAAATATTCCCAGATTGCTTAAAAATACCCAAATCGATTTGCATGAAATCTAATTGCATGATTTCTAATTTTTTAATGTAAATTTTGCTTTTGGCTTGAATCCCTTCTGAAAAAATGAAATTTGACAAAATATATTTTTGACAAAAAAATTGATTTGATTAATATACTGCATACACAAAATTAAAATAAGGAATTTCGTGTTCAAGCATATGTCATCATTTAAATATTGATTTTTTTATCAGGGGTACTACCTTTCCATCCCCTATCGAAGTCTAAATGGTATTTAAAAACGTGATAATGGATTACTCTTGCTTTCTGTGTTTTCCTCTTAAGAACATTACGTTCTCTTTTGTAGTTTCTTCGTCCGTTTTCGTTGTGCATTTCTTGCAATTCTCGATGATCTTGTCGTTGATCCAGGGTTTCTTTGTTGCGATTTTTCTGATGTATCCTATATTGGTTTCAGCAGATGTTTTTATTATTGCTTTCAATTGGTTCCATTTATTGGTCATATTATTTTTCTGATTGATATTGTTCAACTCTTGTTCAACTTGATTTGCGTAGTTGGTTTCAATGTGATCACTTTTCAACACATAATATGTAGAATGAAATCTTTACTGCAGCAAACATACAAAACTAAAAATTAAAACCTTGCAATTCGACCGTACTAACACCAAATGAATATGCGTAACAGTATGGCTTCAATATAGAACAACTTTTCAAGATCAAATCAAAACTACGTAATCATGTACATCTTGTTCTACACCCAAGCTGAAGCATGATATGATGGTCAGTCAAATGTAGAATAAATCTTTACTGCAGAAAACAAAACCAGTCAAGCCTTCGACAGTATTAACATCATAGTAATGAAAGTAATCTAACCAAAAGATGTGTAAAATATTTAAATATGGCTTCAACATATAAACAACATCCCTTCAAGCTAAGGATTTTAATTTTAAAAAAACAATGGAGAATGTGTAAGCTGTAAAATTTAGCACTTTTCTTACTTTAAAGTTTAGTATCTTTTTATTCCGTTTTTGTCTATTTCATCATTCTATAGTCTATGTGATTAGGAATTTTAATATGAATAATTTGACGTATGTGTTGTTTTAATACAACATGAAACGGAGTGCTAAGGATGAAAGGGAACACGAATGAATGCCAAAAATAGCCTTCGCAAGACAAAATTCCATATTAAAAAAATCAAGTGCTACGTAATGCAGACAAGATAGAAAAATCTCAAAATAATAAAGCTCATGAAATTTCTGCTACCCAAATCATTACACATTGAGAATAAAAATTAAAAGCATGGTTATGATAATTGGCCAACAGTACGATAATCAATATTTTACTAAATATCCATGATCTGTAGTACACCATGTCTGCTATTGTGTGGGTTATCTTTAATGCCAAAATTATATAATGCATACTGACACCAAATTCTTTACTGCATACTGTCACCAAATTCTACAATGCATAGTAACACCAAATTATATATTGGATACTAATACCAAATGCGCTGATGCATAATAACATCCATTTCTATACTGCATACTAACACCAAATTGTATACTGCATTCCAACACCAAATTCCATAATGCATGCTGACACCAAATGCTATAATCCAAACAAACACCAACCTCTATAATACATATTAACACGAAATTCTATAATAGATGCTAAAACCAATTTATACAATGCATAATAACACCAAATTATATAATGCATACTAACACCAAATTATAAAATTGGATACTAAAACCAAATTTTGCAATGTATACTAACACCAAATTATATAAGCCATACTAACACCAACTGCTTTAATAAATACTAACACCAAATTCTGTAATGAATACTAACACCAAATTCTATAATACATACTAACGCCAAATTGCATGATGCCTATCAATTTTACATGACAATACCAATTTCTCTAATGGATACGCAGGTCATCTTTTTTTCCAAATCATTCTTTTTGAAATTAGCTCTTTCAACATATACAATATCAGACTGTTTATCAACACTTAAATATTCGTAATATTTAGCTCGTTCAATCAATGTATTGCGTTTTTTGATAGTGCCGAAATTACCCTAGACTGCAAACTAGAATACTAACATCCCGAACAATCAACACGACAACAAATAGCTCCAACAGTAAACATTTGAAAAACCTGCAAACTTTAGGTTTTTAACCATGTAAGTTCTGTCCCAGCTATTGATTGACGTTGTACGTTTTATCACTTTCATAGAATATTTCTATGAATATAATTGTGTGTCATTTATAGTGATTATCAATATTTAAATACTTTAAAGCCAAATATACCTAACACTTTAAATTCCAAATAAATCGGACAACAAATTGATGACTTAAAAAAAACAAGGTCAGATTGACCAATACGATCCTTTAAAATGTTTTAATTAGATCCCTACTAATGGTGCTATACTTGAAAAATAGTATAAACGTTTATAGTGCATAAAACGAATTGTTTATACACTTCAGTTAGATTATTTTCTCTCATTTATGTACGTATGCTAAAAATGATTCAATAACATTGTCTTCGAAATTTTAATTCATCGTTAAACTTAAGAAAAAAACAAAAGAGAATGTAAATAATGTATATGTATAAACTGACTAAGTTTTGTAACAGTCACATATATAAGTGCTAGAGTATGTTCCCACCATAGATATAAGTGCTAAAGTATGTTACAATCATAGATGTGTGTTAATATATGTCCCTGTCGTAGACATCAGTGTTAATTTCTATTCTATTTTACTGATATAAATTGCCGTGTTTCGGTAAAAAATAAACAGGCTCCAAATACTTTTCTCTTCGTATGCAACTATTGCAAACGTTCTTCTCTTGTATGCTTTGATATGAAATATACGAACATTTTATATTGCTCAGGCAGTGATTATGCCTGGCTGATGCGGCCCAACAAGGCGGAAACAGCTGTTCTGGTCTATCATTTGCGAGTAATATAGATAAGTAGTATATTTTAACAAAGTATTTCTGTTTTTTTATTATTACTCTTAAACTCTTATTACTATGACTGCCACAATATTAGTTTTCCAAGAGAAAGTTTCTATTCTGATGTACTTTTTGCTAACTACTAAGACATTCTGCTGCAGTGCCAATACCAGAAATAACAATTAAATCTGACAATCATCCACCCAGATACCTACACACACCGTTCAGCTGGTTGTCAGTGTAGCTAGCCAATTCTATTTAATTTTAAAAATAGTGTTAGGTTTTTAAACCATCAGCGTTTTCTAGAAAATTGCAAATTTAGCAACGACAGGATGATCATTTTTAAATATGGGCTATACCTAAGGGGTATGTGTCTGTATGTAAATATTGAGATAACGTGGTGAGCAAATATTCACAGGAATAATAAAACAATACCGCTACATCACAGTGAGAGCTAAAATGTTGTGCTGCGTTTTTATTGACAAGTACGTAGAGAGGGAGTGCTTCTTAGATAACATGGAGCGGAAAGAGTATGAAATTATTTATTTTGCTTTACAGGGGTGTTAGTTTCAAGTTACATTCTAAGGTATTTAGAAGCAAAGACACACGACAAATGTATTTGTGAATCAGAAATTTATTTTATAAATTCTACAAATATTGTGCTTCTAGATATCCACTCAATACATTGACTACGTTAGTTAAATAGCTTAATTCACCACATCTCTGCATTTAAAAATAATTTATAATAATTATGTACAATGCCGACACGAAATATGTTCCAAGCGATAACATTAATACAGGCTGGTACAGTTCAATAGAAAGCTATATGTAATTATTCGAGGGGTATACATAGCAATCACGGTGTTTAATAACCTCACCTATATGCTAGCTATAGCTTTTGCATCCATAGAGATCAAATTAACAACCACACCATAAATCTTCGTCAAGTTTCAACAAATGTTTTTAGTTTTTTCCATTTACCACTGGTCCGGAAACTTTTGAATACCCTTCGTAGAAACAAGTAGAAAGAAAACAGTATAATATAAGCGACAATCTACAATTACAGAGGTATATACTCCAGCTAAGAAGTGCATACTTTTTTAATTTTGTAATATTAATAAATATCAGCGGATTGTGGTCAACCAGAATAAGGACATGTATATTTCAAAATGCGTACAGACAGAATAATACTCAGGCATTCTTCATTCAGTTGTTATATATTTCAAATGTGATTAACCAGGCTTTTAGAAAAATTAACGATAGAATGGTCTGCCCCATAAAGAGATGGTAACAACACAGCTCCTACGGTAAGGGCTTTTGCATCAAACATTAATTTTAATATTCTATCCAAAACAAACGCACTTTAGACAGCATCAGAATTCCGAATATATTTCAATTGAAGCATCCCTTTCTCACAATCAGCATTCCACGAAAAACGAACATGTTTTTCAATAAATTTTCTTAATGTTGACAGACCACTGTAAAATGTCCACAGAATTTTCTATAACAAACAGCCATACTTAGAAATCTTATATGATCCTCTTTACTCTTCGAAGTTGGAAAGGCTACAATATCTATAACTTTTTCCTCTATAGGTTTCATTCAACCTTACCAACAACTTGCCCAAGAAAGGATGCTGATGCTATACCGGACTCATTTAGCAGACAATATTTCTAACACCAACTGTAATATATCGAAATGTTCTTGCTAAGTATTGCCACCCACTAATGTGGTATCCGCATACTGTTTTTGTATATACCACCCGTTTCGACAGTAACCCTAACAGTATAAAAAAGTTAATAAAAGTCAGCAAACTCAATTTCTAAGGCTAAAATAAAAAAAAACATTCATTTATTTCTGATCAGATTTTCTATTTATGTGGTTGACCGTTGATGAATTTCTTCAGGAATAAAAACATAACTATTATGGAATGGCCGCTAAAGAGCCCCGATCTAAATCCCCTAAAAATTCTATTGAGTGCTTCGAAGAGGGAGCTTGACCACCGAGAATTTCATGGGATGCAGCAGCTCCAACCTGATTTATTCAGACAGGTTGTTGAAGAGATTTGTTGGCATACAAAGTATTGAATCCCCTACCTTGAATATTTGAGAACATGACAACAGCCCTTTTCAGGGCAAACCACATCTTGATTGATACAAAATCTGATTACTTAATCAGAAATTAATAACTGTTTTATTTATTTTAGCCTTAGACATTTATTATTCATTGAAAGGGGTTGTACGTCACTGAAATCTCGTACGTACGTACCCATAGGGAATATTTTTACTGTAGATGGAAGGTAATACCCGTATATGTTCTCCTATTTTTGGTGCCCTTAAGAAATTAATCACCGCCCTCGCACGCTACATAATCCTAGATCAGCCACTGCTGGAAGAATTAATTATCCAGGTCTTCTAATAGAAACAAAAGTTTATTCCGAGATCATAGGAACAACAAATTGGTCTCTCGCAAAAGTTAAAAGAAATAAAGCCAAATACTTAAAAGATGCAGGAATCCTACAAAGGTGTGGCTCTAGAGGACGACATTTTTATATGGCGAGAAGATATGAATGTGAAAATCCTGGTAGATATTTTCCAAACTACAACTCATGAAAATAGAATATGTGGATCATTTTACAACCAATCCTAACTTCTAATTCAAATAAATTGTTGTACATTCAAACTTGTCAATCATACTGCAAGAATAACTATAGAATTTGTATTATATATTTGACAAATGTAATGCTACTACCATGGTTCTTAAAGTTAAACTTAAAATTATGTTTTAAATATTGACAGCCTTAATAAGCAGCAATATGCTAAATACTGCTTTATCAGCTGACATAATTAATAATCATGAATATACATATTCATATAATCGTGAATTATGCTAGGTACTTAGATCTTCTTAGACATCATTCATATGGAGGTTTTGCACTCTTTATCAAAAATCATAACAAACACAGTCCTTATCCAATTAATTTGCACATTGAGCAAATTAAAAGTTGGGATAATCTATAAGCACCCTTATGTAGTCTTTTTACAAACTATTCAAGCCAGTAAAAGTATTATTGTTGGAGACTTGAATACAGACAAACAAAATACACAATATCTATTTCAGTGTTCTGCCGAATCAGTTACTGGCAGTTTTAATTCTATGGCATCCAATTTCTACATCCTTCTCGGTTTGCTGTCCTGTCCTTCAATTTTTTATTGGTGTTTCGTTTGAATTGTTGTAACATCATTTTCTTGGTTTTCCTGTCCCACGTTTCCCTAGATATTGACGTTCAGAACATTTTTGAAATTCCTTCTTCACATATTATTATGTCAACTCCAATTCATCTTTCTTCTGATTATTATTTCCAACATGCTGCGTTTTTCTTTGATTTTCTTCTTGATTTGTCTCCATGGATTTCCATGTTATCTAATCTGTTGCATTCTCCTCCAATATTAACAGCAAAAGCTACAAACCACTACAAGAATCACTAATACATTGGAATGCGCTTAATCGGGACATATTGGGGAAGCCTACTTTGTCCCAAGTAACTGAATTTATATTTGTAAACGCAATAATAATATAGGTCGGCCTTTATATGGAAAGAGGCGAATATATTCTATAATAGAACATAGATATAGAAAATTACATAATAAAAGTACAATAAAAACTGTCTATTTTAGCTTGCTTTTTAGGTTTTAAAAGTATATTATGTAAATAGTTTATTTTCAAAAGTGGAGAATGTAGAAGACATGTCGAACCCCTGTTTTCATAGTTTGCGATCAAGCCTTTGCCTTTTACCGATCACCAAAGTAAGAAGTTTATCAGTTGCGGTCATGTTAGTGCAGCACAGTAGGGTGAATCTATACATTGACTCTTTGAGCCACTGATATAAACACGTAATGCGATCATCTGGAGTAACTCTATAGTACAAACCCTGTTTCATTGGTACTGTAAATATAGCATGCGTCAAATCATTGGAGAAGTGTGCGTAGTGTGTCGGCGATCAATTGTGTGGCACCCTCAGCATCTGCGCTATCCTGTTTACGATAAAACGCTTGTGTACAATTTGTTAGCGAGTTTTCCTTCTGCTTAGCCAGCCACTTGAAGCACTGGAATCGTTCTATCCAAGTTATCTTGCTAGGTCATTTGCTTAAACCACATGACCAAAGCTGTTTCTACGTCCGGACTTTTCCCATCACGACTAGGCTTCGCTCCTGATGAAGTTTCCCCAGTTTGAAAGAGTTTGTTCCCATAATGTACGACATTTTGCTTCATCCTTTTTAAACGCAAAAGTGTGGACTTGCCTAATCAATTCAACAATATCTGCGGCACATTTGCGAAGCGACATTTTGTAACAGTAAAATTACCGCACACGTTGCGCTATCGAAACGTTTTTTTATTTGTTTATTTTCTTTAGAACACTAGCTGATATCACTATTTTTGTTTTAAATATTAGTTTTTACATTATTGACGCTTCATTTAAATCAGATCGTTGCTTTCATTTTTCAATTTTTCTTTTATTAATTTTTACCA